>JAVTVY010017999.1:0-74109 GCA_036873755.1 Hanleya hanleyi
GTAGGCCAAATATTATCGGCTTTTATTAGCCCTTTGCCACCTAATGATGTGATATGATGCCTTGCTCTGAACCAAAGAGACTCTGGTCAATCAATATTGACATATGACACTCTCGTATGAGGAAATTTTTAGCTCGAACCTTGTGAAAGGTGATTATCATAACGTGTGTTTGCAAGATAATAAAATTATGGACAATTTCAACACTGACGTCATTTCAGATCATTCCATGGGAAAAGCAAAATCCATGAAATATTTTATTGTTGGAGTGGAACAACTATGAAAGATTCATGTATCATCCTCTAGGTATAAACACTGCAAAATCCAAGCGCTAACCTTCATTTGCACACTTATGGAAGTCTTCATTGACCAACAGCAACCATTTTGTCTTCCTACTGGAGAAACATGCTACAGCCTATAGATTTGCGGTATTAAAGTCATCCGGGTGATTCATCCAATCAGGAACAGCCCAGTTTTGTGACTCTGGGAGCAAAATATAGAGGAAATAAACATGAAAAATCTTGGTCAAATAATCACTGATTCTGCACTGAAACGTTTTTGACTGAAATAAGCCTTTACAACTTATTATCTTGTAACAGCAACATTGCAACGTTGACGAGACCATGGGACATAGGTTGCTATCGAATTGGAGAAATATATTTATGGCATTATTTTTACTCGGAATTTTCCTGATGAAAATTGAACGGCTTCATGGTTTAGAGCATGGCATTATATTAGAAACATTTCAGGGGTTAATGAGTTAATTAATTTTTCAGTTTTGGAACTATGATCAGAAGCTGGGACTGAATAAGCATTGTCGGTTTATCTATGATTCGAGTAAATCGAGTTCACAGTTAAACATTACAAAAAACGAATGTTCATCATAGCATTTGAATTATGTTAATTTCCAGAGCTTTTTGATTATACATCATTTCAAATTTCGCCGGAGATTTTACGTAAGTCGGTCATTGTTTATCAATGTCATAAATGCACCTACAGGTATTTGACCATAAGTTAATAGAAATAGATATATATAGGTAAAAAAAGAAGTTTTCTGGCGTGGAGCAGTAATATAAGAAAAAGAACGAAAAAATCTTCTCAACTTTCTAAATCATTATATTCCGACTGCAGTTTCGAACGTAATGTTCTTCTCAAGGAATACTGTTTTTAAATGACAGACTGGTATATATACAAATACAGAGCACAACGGTCGCTAGACGACGTACCTGACTTAAACAACCAGTGACTTGATAAAATGCTGACATTAATAGAAACAGTTGGTCACAATAAGAGAGATTAAACGGGATGATTCAAATAAGTACAATACATGCAATAAACAACAATCAGAATCAAACATAATTGGTCTGTGAAGCAGAGGTGGGTATTTTCAGGATGTGACAGGCTTCAAAAGTTTGATAAATACGTACTTGTATTGCATGAAACCTTCTGATTTCACAAAGGTGTTAAACAAACAAAATAACAATTATATGCAAGGTCTATGTGATCCGTTCAATTCGGAACCATACTTTTCTATAAACATCGTTTCTTTAACATCCAATAAGGCTTGATTCTCATGTAGTGTTTTGTAAAAAGGGATGACATGACATCCACCATCTTATGTATTTCTTGTATTAAAGAACTACATTCGACTCTACTACATCACATTTTTGTTAACATAGTTTTTAAAGTTCTAAAAGTACATCTTATGCACTGCATGTTTGCTGAGTGTAGATAATAAAAGATAGCCGAGGGGTATTGGTGTCTACTGAGCCATTTTTCCATTGATTCAATCAATGATCAATTGGCAAAGTCGCACGAATAATTTGCAGCCTACTTCCTTCTTCCTAAAATCGATATTATTGGGTTAGTTTGCCGAGAAATATATACATCCCAAAGCCTATAGGCTCTTGTACATGTATACTGCCGCAACATTTTCCTTTGGATTATGCGTCTACAACCGATTCTTCACAAATTGTATATATAATTTCCACAAGATGTTACTTTTCATCCAAATGCTTCCGTACAGAATAACTCATCCACTTTTATATAAACCACATGTTTGAAGTGAAGAAATGAATAGGTGTGCTACTGATGACTTTCTCACAGAGTGAACTCTTTATCACCATGGTTACAGTATTGAATAATATTTGTGTTCCTTTCATTTACAGATCCATGTACAGGTAACAAAGCGTCACCAGGAGGTGTTGATTTTGTGCTACTGGTGATACCTCTGGCTCTGCTCTTCGACACCTTCAACTAAACACCCTTAAAGGTCAACCCAAACGATCTGAGGTCAAATATAAAAAATAGTCCTTTCGATTCTGAAAATAATGATATTTTTTTTTATAATTTTGTGCCTTCTGGTTGGCGAGATATTGCCGTTTGAAAGGTGAAAATCGCTCTCCTGTCAATTCCAGCTGTGACGTCACGGAGGGACAGCCGTCTTGTATTCTCTATGTTAAAGCCGTATACCACAGTCATAAGTAGCTGCTGATTTCTGGAGATTTTCGGAGTATCGGGGCATCATTTGTTAAATATGCCGCGACGTTGTGTAGTGGGAGGTTGCAGTTTTACTACAGATGACGGTGTTAGTATTCATTTGTGGCCTAAAGACGAGAAAATCGCTGCAAATTGGACGAAATTTGTACGCAACACGAGGATGTGGAAAGAGGGCCCGAGCCAGTACTCGTATAATTTGCTCGGCACATTTTGACAGAAAGACATCATTCGAGGACCTCTACAGCGTAGCAGTTGAATTCGGGTACAAACCAAAACTAAGAGAACAGCTATTCCAACTATCAAACCGAAGAACAATCAGAATGTGACGGCAAAGAAATCGGACAAGGAGAATCTATCACGGACATCGGCTGAACGAACCTTGCCTGCAAGCGAGGCTTCGGGCAGGGAGACGGCTGTAAATGCCCTGCTCGCTCTCGCGTCCCCGATGAACGCCCAGAATGCTATCCATGACGTGGCATTTGTTGCTTGAGCACCTACAAGTTAGACTGGATGAGTTTCTATTTCATATGTACTATTTAATAATAATAAAATGATCTTTCTTAAATATATATACGTTTGATAAGTAAATAAATAAAAATAAAAAAATGAAAAAATTATTTCAAGTATTTCTTAATAGGCAGAGTTACTTCCTTTTGTTTCCCCTTTAAAATACATTATGAAACAGGGGCTGGGTCCAGTCTACCTACAAGTGTGAGAGTGCATGTAGATCAGACAACGACAAAGTCGTACAGTGATCGGGCAAACCGGTCACCTTTTATTGTTTTTTTTCTGAACACCTATTGGTTCTGAACACCAATTGGAGTGAATGGCTGTAGATACAGAAGTGATAATAATACTTTCATAATCCTTTGACATTTGAGATTGTGGGAAAATCATTCGATTTCAATTTAATCGAAGTAATTTGTCGAAAATTGAGCAAATGTGAATGCCGATCCATCACGTCGTTTCGACACCCACTCACCACGGCTTACTTTTCGCCATGAATGTCCAAAGTTTTTTATCAAACTATATAATTCTGAAATTGGTATTTCATGGGGATTATGGGGAAACAAACAGAATTCAAATCAGACGTATATCAGTAGAGTTATCAACAGTTTACTGGCCATTCTGTCGAATCCCGGAGTTTATCCCTTCGAAAAGGCCGTCTCGGCCAGTAACAACAACAACAATACAAACGTGCTCGTTCTTTACATCACAGAATCGTTCTACATTCAATACAGTTTGAAATATATGGACATTTGGTCTTATAGATGACGATAACAAAGTTTCCAATCAAGTTGCAAACCAATCTGTATTCAACAAACGACCTCTCCGAATCCTGTCCTCGTCGAGTTCCATGTTGTCAGAATGGTTGTCACTGTCAGAGTCGGAGCCGTACGGCTCAAATTGATAGGGCTGAATTCCGTCGTTGGTCTTCAAACAACTGTTATTTTGCCCGTCATCATCCTCCTCTATGTCTATTTCATCTTCTTGGCGAGAAATATTTCCATCTAAGGAGCTGATATCGCTCGAATCGACATCTGAATCGGAGCTCTGCCTGCACTCGCTTTCCATGTTATCCGCTATTTTTTCTCAGGCAATTGCCCTACGTGACGGCATCAACCCAGCTGTGAAAGTGTGAAAAAGCCCACTTTGCTCCCATATTACGTGTGTTTCTGATCGGATTAGAAATTTTTTCAATATTTTTTCCACACAAAGTGAAGTATGAACTATGATTTTTAAGAATTTTTAGACCAAAAAAAATCCGTTTGGGTTGACCTTTAAGGTGCATGTCAATGATATTATAATTTCACCTAGTGTAAGTTCTCTAACACCTGTAATTTGTATGTACATTTACCATGTGTACACACAATTCAAGCATGACCAGATACATGTGTGGAACCTTGTAGAGGTCAGTTCCTGTGGATACTGATCAGGTTAGAAGCTTCTTCATGATTATATGAGTTGTACATGTATTATGACATTTTACTGGTTAAACATTTATCTGTACAAGTTGTCAGTAAGAACAGTATATGATCATGACTGATACATTGGAATTGGTCTATGCGTTGCTAGTGTCATCCTTTTGATTCTGTACTTGCACTAGGAACCAGCATGTATTCGTTAATCCACTGGTTTGAAAAGATGGTTCATATGCATGTAACTAGTGATAATTTCGGTCATTCCACACCAAATCAACTAATCGCCAAGGGCGTAGGCATGAGAAAGGGGGGGGTGCCTGCTGGCAAAGAAAAAATAACAAAAATTAAGAAACCCACACACATGAACAAACAAACCACAAAAGGAAAGCAATATGGTCATTCTACCAGTGCGGTATATTTTCTGTCCTGCACCCCTACTCTCTAAAAAAAGTAGAGTGAAATTTCACTCAAGTAAGAGTGGAAATTCATCCCACTCAATACTTGAATGAGATATTCACTCAGCTTGAGTTACTGTTCGCTCAACTTGAGTTAAATGCACTCAACTTGAGTGACATTCACTCAAGCATAAGAGTGGAAATTCATCCCACTCAAGTTGAGTGAAGAGTGGTTTTAACTCAAGTTGAGTGAAAAGTAACTCAACTTGAGTGAAAAGTAACTCAAGTTTGAGTGAACAGGTACATTTCACTCAAACTTGAGTGGAACAGTTCGCTCAAGTTTTTTTAGAGAGTATGGTACAGTTAATCGCATGAGCTGGGAAAATAACGTCACGGGATATTTGCTTCATATATTATTTGTTTGTACATTCACAAATTATGATAAAAACGATACATTTTAATAACTTTTTGGTAACTTTATAGACGTTATTATGGCTTATTGGCCTGTCGTCCCCAGAACAGTTGTGCTGCCTATATCTATGGATTATAATCTGTTAATTTGGAGGTATTTCAATCGAGAAAATGTGAGCCTAAATCACGAATCAGAAAGTCAGTTATTCATAGACTTTCTTAACCGTAAATAGGAAAAATATTTTTTTTTTAGGTATTTCCCTTTATCCTCAAGGTAAATGTCAACACCGTTACCATACATGAAAATAAGTTGGCAAGTATTGTCAGTTGAAACAACATGTTTATACCTCTGGGAAAATAAGTAAACAAACGACCATTGGCTTGTGAAATGAATTAACACAAGCAGAATTTTAAATTAAGAAAAATGTCCAATAATATTCATCTCCAAAGAGCGGTATCTTTACAGCATGTCAACACGGTTACCGTGTTACAAGCGTAAACCAGCTTACTATGCTGTTTATATATTCCTTGGTTGTCTGAATAAACCCGATAGGATTCACCTCGACACGGAAACCTGCATACAACCTGACATTATTACCCTTCAATAACCGAGTTTGACATTTTGGTAACGAAGTTGACAGAATTGTTGTCAGCCACGTTACTGTTTGTCAACATCGTTACCTTTTTGTCAACTACGTTACTATGTTTTTAGAATTCACAGACTACAATTTGCAATGACAAGTCAAGGACAAATGATTGTTTTGAAGTTCAATCTTCCACACCAGTCAGACAATTTGTTTCTCAATCCATTAGCTTGATTTAATGTCCATTTGGTGTATTCAGACATTGAGATTAGATACAATGTGAGCAGATAAAGTTTCGTACCACAACAGTGAGAAAACTCCGTCTTTCTTCATATTTGCAACAAACATGAGGACAGAAATACAACCTATTGTCGTGAACCTTATACTTTATATTTCTTCAATTTCCACTACATTTTTGATCAATTTTGTTCCACAGTCATTTTTTCCAGTTAGTTCAAAGAAATAGTCATATTTTCTTCTGTTTCATGGTGTTTCCTAACTTTCTGACATGAAAGTATGCATGCATGCTTGATAATTTAGTGCTTTTTGAAAATTTCAACCCGACAGAAAAATGTCAAAATCTCTCAGATCACCATTCCCCTTAAATCATATTCACTGACTCACTTATTCGAAGTAGCAGGTGCACGGAGCGCCATGCAATAATTCACATAGCGATGGGGATTTTTGCATCATTTTAAAGAAGCTCGGATTGTTGACATCAATGCCAAAGAGGAGTGATGCAAGCAAGGGGTTGACATTCTTGACTTGAGACCTGGACCTCTGAAAATATATAGTTTTTTGAGAAGTCACAAATTAAAATGCGAACAACAATTTCTGAATTTTTTTTTGAATGGGTGCCTTATGGGTTCTCGAGTAATGACTCAGTGAACTTGAAATTTGATGAATCTGGTGGGATTAGAACAGATGTGCAAGGAGTATACAGCGACTCATGGAAATCCATCACGGCAGGTGATGGATATTTTTTAGGTCAAATTTCAATGACCGATATTTAAACAAAAATGTTGACATACATGTGTAATGTGGGATACAACGGTTTTTCATATGGCCTAACCACCGCACGAAATTTAAAAACAAAAATGGTGACGATCATGACCAATGTTTGGTTGATTAGGTGTGAAATAACTCTCGCAACATTTCAGCCTCCTATAGTAAGATTTTCCATTGTGAGTCTGGAGCCAGCAGGATTGTTAATATTTTTGTGTTGAATTGAGGATGTCGAGAACATATATTTACTTGGCATTTGTAGTCCTCGATATACATTTACATGATATTGGTAGTCTTGGACACACATTAACATCAAGAACATGATATTGGTAGTCATGGACACACGTTAACATCAAGAACATGATATTGGTAGTCTTGGACACACGTTAACGCAAAGAACATGATATTGGTAGCCTTGGACACACGTTAACATCAAGAACATGATATTGGTAGTCTTGGACACACGTTAACATCAACAACATGATATTGGTAGTCTTGGACATACATTAACATCAAGAACATGATATTGGTAGTCTTGGACATACATTAACATCAAGAACATGATATTGGTAGTCTTGGACATACATTAACATCAACAACATGATATTGGTAGTCTTGGACATACATTAACATCAACAACATGATATTGGTAGTCTTGGACATACATTAACATCAAGAACATGACATTGGTAGTCCTTGACATACATTAACATGCTATTGTCACCGGCAGTCTTGGGCACACATTAAAATGATATTGATAGTCCTTGATATACATGCAAGATATTGGTGGCCTTAGACATACATTTACATCGAGAACATAACATTGGTAGTCATGGACATACATTTACATGGTATTGGTATTTCTGGACATATATTTGCATCATATTGGTAGTCTTGGACATACATGAACTTGATATATTGATAGCCCTGTACATACATTTGCATGATACTGGTAATCCTGGGCATACATTTTCATGATATTGGTAATCCTGGACATACATTTACATGTACATGATATTGGTAATACTGGACATACATTTACATGTACATGATATTGGAAATACTGGACATACATTTACATGTACATGATATTGGTAATACTGGACATGCATTTACATGTACATGATATTGGTAATCCTGGACATACATTTACACGTACATGATATTGGAAATACTGGACATACATTTACATGTACATGATATTGGTAATACTGGACATACATTTACATGTACATGATATTGGAAATACTGGACATACATTTACATGTACATGATATTGGAAATACTGGACATACATTTACATGTACATGATATTGGTAATCCTGGACATACATTTACATGTACATGATATTGGAAATACTGGACATACATTTACATGTACATGATATTGGTAATACTGGACATACATTTACATGTACATGATATTGGAAATACTGGACATACATTTACATGTACATGATATTGGAAATACTGGACATACATTTACATGTACATGATATTGGAAATACTGGACATACATTTACATGTACATGATATTGGAAATACTGGACATAAATTTCCATCAATACACTTCAGATCAGCTTAAACTTCCAATTAGTGAACAGTGTTTACGCGCCGTTAGCGCGCCAACGTGCTGGCCTAATCACCAAGACTTATTACACCCCCCATGATGTGACCGTTGCCGCCACGTGCCGGTAGAATATAGTCCGGTCAAACCACTGAACCATTGTGAGCATGTCGGCGGTAAACAAAGGCTCCCCGTTGGCAGATTGCGCGCTAACAGCCTTCGCCGCTTAACACTGAATTGTTTTCAAAGAGTTCCCCTCTAGCGGTGTACGGCAAGAACACAATCTATTCTACAGTTTAAATTACTGGCTAAGTAATTAAACAAATATATAGAATATTTGACTTCAATAAGAATGCTGTAAATGATTATCTATTATTTTTTGTTTGCGCTCCAAGGAAACTCTGCCGTCTTCCACTCTGCCATTTCATTTCTTTTCAAATGAGACACAGACGCGCATTTTGTTGGACGAAAGCGGGATATCGCTTTACCCCGTCCGAGAGAATGCACTGTTATGTTTATATTCTCCACTTGTTTACGCCAAACTTAACGAGATTATTAATCTTTACAGTTGTTTTCTTGCTGACAATATAACATCCATTATACTGTTCGACAGGAAGTATACATTAACACATTTGAAATGTTGGTTTTGATGTCGGGGATGCACCATGTATTCTACAGTTTAAATTACTGGCTAAGTAATTAAAAAAATATATAGAATATTTGACTTCAATAAGAATGCTGTAAATGATTATCTATTATTTTTTGTTTGCGCTCCAAGGAAACTCGGCCGTCTTGTGAACATTCGGTTGAGACTACGAATAATCTTCATTACCAACAGTTTCCCCAAAGATAAATATATTATCAGAATTCATAAAACGTTGGTGTGTGCAAATTGCGAAGGCCGCCTCCTCTTTCAGAACGGTCAGTAAAACGGTTGAACGTAACATTTCAAATGAATACAGCTTCGTATAAATTCAGACACGCGGGCGAATCGAGGTCATAATCGGGGCAACATGCAGTGCTCGGTCAGACTAGTTGTCTCTTTGAATCGGCTTGTCTTGTTACAACCGCCTAACCAAAATATACACAGAAACTCAAAAGATCAATTAGCCCCTTACAGAGAATGACAAATACTCCAATTGTATATGCTCTTTATTCGTTACCGCCCGACTGTTAAAGGTTGCACACGAAACTTCCGATGAGAAAATAAGAATTAACATTTATGGCCCATGCATTCTTCGTTCCAGCTAAATAGCAAAAAAGAAACAATAACAGAGATTTCTACATAAACAATAAGTTAATGCCATTTCATTTCTTTTCAAATGAGACACAGACGCGCATTTTGTTGGACGAAAGCGGGATATCGCTTTACCCCGTCCGAGAGAGAATGCACTGTTATGTTTATATTCTCCACTTGTTTACGCCAAACTTAACGAGATTATTAATCTTTACAGTGTTGTTTTCTTGCTGACAATATAACATCCGTTATACTGTTCGACAGGAAGTATACATTAACACATTTGAAATGTTGGTTTTGATGTCGGGGATGGAGGGAGGGACTTCAGCTATAAATAATGTGGGTCCACTGTTCGTTTTACCATTCTCTTTTATACACTGCATAATCCGGTAGTAAAATCCCGGGCATTTACTCTTGAATGGTCAAAATCAACACAATTTGCAAGAATTTTGAATATATAAAAATGAATGACTTGAACTTGCGCATCTGTATGAGAAGCGGCCGTAAGATGAAACTTCCAATAAACAAATACCTATTCTTTAATACCAGAAAGCTATTCCGTGAGACGCGCAAGTCTGGGTCAACTTTGAAAGCAGGTGTCCGACGAAGCACAAATTACAATCCATTTTGCAAGCAGTGTTTATGATTAAAATAAATCTTAAATCTATTTCCTTTTACAAATTCGTGCCGATTAATGCCACGTGGACTCCCAACTGATTTTCTTGAGCTCTGTCGCGTGAACGATCGCTCGCTAACAAAGCAGCTCGCTTCCAGCCATTGTCTGACCGTGCTGATAGCGCGCGGCCTGTGTTCAGTCATGTCGACGGACTACATTCAACAGAGTTAGAACAATGGCCAGCCGATAATCATGGGCATTGGCGCGCTATACCTTTGTGTTGGCGCACTTCGTTTGCGCGCCATTGGTGGGCTAACATTAACCTTTCAGCTGATCGGAAGTGTACTACTATCAGGTTCATGGATCTCCAGTATTACCAATATCATGTAAATGTGTGCCCAGTATTACCAATACCATGTACATGAACTTCTGCTACATTGTATTGCTATAGAACTAAGCAAATCTTCTCTGTAATCACGGTAATGAAGACATATCGGTTATCTAGATTCATGGATAAGATTATGGTGCTCAGGATTGTGTTACAATTATGATTGTCTTGTCCATCATTGAATTCTGTCTTGTCACTCGAGAATCAGCTTACATGTTGTGGAGGTCATTAGATCTGAAATGAAATGTAATTAGTAGCATTTGTGGGAATAAGCGATCTTTTTTCAATTTTAATCTGCCTAAATAGGCCTGATTTGGGATTGTAGTCAAGAACTCAAATTTATTTAATTACTTGGCTGATAATGTTGCACATTGTACAGTTCATTCAAGAGTTTATTTCAGACCACAAATTGAAGTAACTGGTCAATGATTTATGCTGATGAACTTGAAATTCATCACCTGAAAATTAATTTTGCATGTATAGAATATTTCATAATCTTTAAAATCTGAAAGCAATGCATCAAGAACAATGCTAAAAAAAAAAAAAAAAAAAAAAAAAGCGATATTCCTATTTTTTATCTGTACATATGTATTTTTAATGGACATGATGGATGACACGTACTTGCACGTTATATCTGCTCTTCAATAAAATTGTTTCTCATATGCTGAGATTTTCTCATTTCAGTTTATATTTATGAAGTCTAATCATTTCCCTTTAACATTGCTGGTATTGCTAATTTGAGATTTCAGAATATTTAATGTATCATATATCCACCAGGTTTATTCTGACAGTGGGTTGGAGGAAGACAGATCGAGGCATATGAGAAAAGTAAAAATGTGACAATAACTCACAAAATATGAATGTCTTTCAAAATTGTTTGGTCCTATTTGCAGGCCATTAGTCTTACAGTCTTCCTATAAATGCCTCATTAGCCCTTATATTTAATAAATTTTTGACAGATGTGTACCAATTTGTTTGTTCAATCCCGTCCAAATGACGCCCATCTATCTATCTGTCTGTCTGTATTTACTGGCCAGTTTTCGGATAGGTTAAAATTTTGGACTGCGAATTTTTGTCCTGAGCTTGTGGGATCCTCCTCAGCGTGTGGGCTTCTAAAATAAGTCTCACCCGACCTGTCCTAACTTGAATATATTCCAGCAGCTTACATAATCCTACAATTATTGAACCCATTCATCCATTATTGAACCTCGGGTCATGGAAAGAATTAAGGGCCTCAGCTCAGACGGGTTGTCGTAAAATGCGACTAACTTAGGCACCCGTGGAATTTCTGGGTGTAAAAATGAATAGCACACCTTCCATGGGGAAAAAGAGATACCGAAAGCCTACCCAGGGAAACAGCCATGGCGATCTGTAAACAGTATAGCCTTCTGCCATTTGATATGAAGGGGGATCCCACGCAGAAGCCCATCCGAAAGATCAAGTGTCACTTGGAAGAGGATATGGGGTTACCACCCACAGAGACTGAAAAATGCTATCAAAATGCGAAAACAGTTGTTCTAGGCTAAGTTGCCGATACAGTATCCTGGACTGCCACAAGACGCTTTGTGACGGCCATTGAACACGAACAAGAGCGAGCATGGTCGATTGACGCAACAGAAGGGCATTCTCAAAGAGCAGCTTCTAATTAGACAAGATCAAACTCGGCCTTGGTGGGTATAGGCTGTCGGTATCAGTGGATAGACTCTCGACAGTCTCTGCATCAGTGGGCTCATCACTCGGTTTTTCTTTACCCATATATATTTCTCGAGCGCTGCATCATAAGTAGTATATAAGGTGTAAATTCCTTATCATTGGGGGTGAGGGTGATGACGGCACCTGACGTGACGTGGCGAAGACGTCATGGATGATGTCACTTTCCGGGTCAAAGGTCAATTCTGGTCACATGACCGCCCAGCAAGAGTAATCTACCCCTAAATAAGACCAAAGATACGCTTCAGTTACTTCAATGTTAGGCCCAATGGTCAACCCACTCATGGGCATTTGCGGTATGGGGTGTGGCACCTTGTTTTTTCTGTCTCGCACTGTAGAATACGACGAGAGGGATCTCATGGCCATGAGTTGACTTTTGCTGAAAAGCTCTGACCGCGCATGCGTAGTCCATAGGTCCTGAGGTGGACGTTTGGGGTTGAGGTGGATCAATATTCGTCCGATTGGGTCGTATGAGGTATCGAAGTGGAGCACTCGTGGGAGAACATCTGATTGAATTGGAATTGTGTGCAGGTAGGGATATGGGGCGCATGCGCAGGCAGGGAATTGTGGGTGGAGATGGGCCAATAGTGAGTGTACTGGGTCGGGGAGGATATCCCTGTGAAGCGCTCCTCCAGGTCGATTATGTAATGGGAGGGTACATGTAAAACTTTCACCATACATGGCGTCAAGGCATTATGCTAGGGCGTTAAGGCGTAACGACGGGCGTTGACGGGCGTCAGTGCATTTCCAATGAATTAGTGACAATTCCTTGAAAATCAGAGCTATTGGGCTAATTCACCAGGTCGTTGAAGCGTTGAGAGGGGTGTTACGGCGTAACAACGGGAACTCGGAGCTCGTGGATGGAGTAGTCGGGAGCTCGGAGCTAGGGGATGGGGCAGGCGGGAGCTCGGAGCTCGGGGATGAGGCAGGCGGGAACTCGGAGCTCGGAAATGAGGCAGGCAGGAGCTCAGAGCTCGGGGCCCCAAAATTGTTGCTTTATATACTACTTCTAAACGACCTTATATGACCACTCACTCACTCCCTCACTCACTCTCACACCCGATGCGTCACCTGCCTTGTGACAACTTCCGGTTCTGGTCACGTGACAGTAAACATGGAAAAACACGGATGTAAGATGAGGACCAGGATGTAAAACCACAGTACCCGGATGGAAGACGGAGGAACGACGGGGAAAACCCACTGGGAAACCCGGATGCTGACAAGGTCCCGGATGAAAAATACTGCGCATGCGTAGATTGGCGCGACTTCCAAATAAAACAAGCCAGTCTGACCCACGAGAGCTTCACACTGATACCCCACATGGTCTATTTGATCAGGGATGGTCCTTCTATCACTCAACAAACCTCCACGAATCCCCAAAATGCCTGTTTTCTATACTACGGCCAGACTGCGCATGGGCAAAATGATGAAAACGAACGATACATTAGTCCAGTCGGATCCCACTCACTCACTCACTCACCGTCGTTAGTGCGTCCAAGCGTTAAGACGGGCGTTTGGAACGCCTCACGGGCGTTGTGCACGTCTCACTCACTCACACACTCACTCACTCACTCACTCACTCACTCACTCACTCACACACGCGCGCGCATACACTCACATTCACAGGTAACACTACCAGGTAGTTGGATGGAAAAATACGCCGTTATCTACTCCAAACGCACTCCATTGCACCTCCGAAACTCCCGCTTTCGTTACTACTCCCACTGATGACGTCACCAGTGACGTCACAGGTGACGTGGACATCCCTTCAAGTCGTGGTCTACACCCCGGGAGCTACAAAATAACACTCCCCTCGACACATTCGGGCCAATAGTGGTCCATCTCTACCCCAAACACACCTCCACGCATCTCCAAAATGACCACTTTACTTAGTACACCCAACTGCGCATGCGCCGATTGGCGCGACTTGCAATAAAAAACACGCCATTCTGATTCTGCACGACAAAAGCTTCACTTTGACACCTCCCACGACTCATTTAGACCAATACTGGCCCACCTCGACCCAAAAACGTCTATTTCCATACCCTTTTCCCACAATACCCTGTCTGCGCATGCGCAGAATGTTGAAAACGAACGACACAAAAGTCCTGGCGGATGCTCCTTCACGAATGCTTCACATTGATACCTCACTCGACCCCATCTGCCCACTAGGGGCTCATCTAGACCCCAAAACGTCTATTTCCATGCCCTTTTCTCACAATACCCTGTCTGCGCATGCGCAGAATGTTGAAAACGGGCGACACACTAGGCCAGTCAGATGCTCCTTCACGAATGCTTCACAACGATACCTCATACGACTCAATCGGACCAATAATGGCCCACCTAGACCCCAAAACGGCTATTTCCATACCCTTTTCCCACAATTCCCTGTCTGCGCATACGCAGAATGTTGAAAACGGAAGACGCACTACTCCAGGCGGATGCTCCTTCACGAATGCTTCACATTAATACCTCATACGACTCCATCGGACCACAAGTGGCCCACCTCGACCCCAAAACGGCTATTTCCATGCCCTTTCCCCACAATTCCCTGTCTGTGCATGCGCAGAATGTTGAAAACGGACGACACATTAGTGCCGGCGGATGCTCCCTCACGTATGCTTCACATTGATACCTCACACGGCTCAATCGGCCCACTAGTGGTCCACCTCGACCCCAAAACGTCTATTTCCATACCCTTTTCCAACAAATCCATGCCTGCGCATACGCAGAATGTTGAAAACGAACGACACACTAGTCCAGGCGGATGTACCTCCACATTGATCCCTCATTCGACCCCATCGGCCCACTAGGGGCTCACCTAGACCCAAAACGTCTATTTCCATTCCCTTTGCCCACAATTCCATGTCTGCGCATGCGCAGAATGTTGAAAACGGCGACACACTAGGGTGCAGTCCACAGTAGGCGCCTCGTTGCTGGAAATAGACCCTTGGTATAGCCCTTCCGTCTTTCTGAGTTGCCAAGCCATCCAGAAAACCTCTATAAAAGTATATATTTTCTTCATGGGAATGCTCATACCATTATTTCAGCATACAAGCCAGTTATGCAAATTCAACCAGGGATAAATTTTCCTCCCTCGGAACGTAATCCATATTTTCTGGAAAATCTATTCAAATGACCCAAAATACGCCATATTTCGTTCATTTCCTGGAAAAATCTTGACAATCGATTTCAATAAGATTTCTTCTCAGTGTCCCCTGTCTCGAGGCGAGATAAAAAAGCTATTCAAAATATGGGATCGACCAGGCCGTTTTTGGTCACATATTCCATATGTAACATTACCCTATTTTTAAACTCCTGAAAAACGTACGAAACTGAGGCTGACGAAGGTTGACTTTGCGGCCCGACTCGCCGTACAGCTCAACCGAGCCACCCATCCGCATATGTCATTTGAAGGAATGGTAGTACCCAGAAGCTTGGTACTGTACTGTACATAGTGGTTACCAAAAAGGGAAGGATAATTATCATGTGGGCAGACCCGGGCGCTCTGCTGTTTTAAAATTTTTGAGGGGGACCAATAATTCGAAACTATGGACTGCTTCCCTAGCCCAAGCAGATGCTCCTTCACGAATGCTTCACATTGATACCTCATACGACTCAATCGGACCAGTAGTAGCCTACCTAGACCCCAAAACGTCCATTTCCATACCCTTTTCCAACAATTCCATGTCTGCGCATGCGCAGAATGTTGAAAACGGACGACACACTACTCCAGGCGGATGCTCCTTCACGAATGCTTCACATTGATATCTCATACGACTCCATCGGACCACAAGTGGCCCACCACGACCCCAAAACCTCTATTTCCATGCACTTTTCCCACAATTCCGCGTCTGCGCATGCGCGAAATGTTGAAATCGGACAACACACTAGTCCCGACGGATGATCCCTCACGTATGCGTCACATTAATACCTCACACGACTCAATCGGCCCACTAGTGGTCCACCTAGACTCCAAAACGTCTATTTCCACACCCTTTTTCTACCAAGCATGCGTAGAATGACGTCAGTTCCACGTCACGTCCAGCCCGTCGGGTGCTCCCTAACGTATGCTTCACATTGATACCTCACTCGACTCCATCGGCCGACTAGGGGCTCAACTAGACCCCAAAACGTCCACCCAGCGCTATTTACCCACTACGCATGTGCACAGTGACTTTTTCAAAAAAATTCAACCAATCGCTTCGGGACCACGCCCATCGTGTTCTAGTTGTTGAGATGTAAAAAACAAGACCAAACAACCCATACTACAATGAACAGGAGTAAATTTCCCATTAGGTTCAACATTGGCCAGTGGGCCAGTATGGGCCATATAGTAGACATATACATGCTATTTTCAACCTTGGTTTGTAGCCTATAAGTCGTGGCCTAATGGTAGAGCGTCGGCCTCTAGATAAAGCTACCCGGGCTCAATTCCCACTAGGACCCTAGTACTTACATGTACAGTACATGTTAGTACATCCCAGGGTCCATACATGCATTCCATGTATTTTTTCCCGTGGGACTACTTTCTGTCCGTTGCGGCAGACTGCATCACCGCCAGACCGTTTCACCGCGGAATAATTCGAGGTCAAAGGTTGGCGGAACTATAGCGGCCTTGACCTCCACGCGGTCTCACAGGTCAAAGGCTGTAAATGGCCACTTCTTATACTATAACCTGCGATTGGCCCCCCCGTCGGAATCAAGAGTTACCTCCCCCGGCAAAATATGACCTTTTTTAACTTTTGTATAGTGTCATAGGTAAGCACAACCTGTAACCATCTCGGTCATCTATACGCGGTAAGACAGACCCTGGGATCGTGTGTATCCATTTACAGCCTACTTTCGGCAAGTGCGAGAGGGAATTTCCAGAAATCAATACCACGTGACTTCGTCAGCCAATCAGCTAAAGTCTACCGACGTAACCCCAACGTAACTCGCCATTTTCGAATCATGTGATGCCCTACTTGTTGAAAATTACAGATCTATCACACCTCTTGGGTGATACGAAAGTTATTTATATCTATATATATTGTAAGCCTAGCCTATATCTGTTTCCCAAGTGGTTTGAAAACCTGTAATTTATCAGATTTCTCGAGTCTGTTCTCTGCCGGATGAAGGCCGAACAGAATCCCGTAATATACCGGATATCGCTCCGCAATAATGGAGACTCACGATTCGCAAGCCATCTTATGGATGGCGAAATGTACGCAAATGAGGTAAGCACTCATGGAGGAGCGTCCGATTGGACGGGTATGGCGTGGAACTGACGTCATTCTGCGCATGCGCGATAGAAAAAGTGTATGGGAATAGACGTTTTGGGGTTGAGATGGGATGTTTACTCGTGGTGCAGTGGATAACGTGCCCGCTTCTGGAGCGAGCAGTACGGGTTCGTATACCTTTGTACATATATATCTTACAAAACCCAATGATCAATCCATGTCTGTTCTTGAACATCTACCCTTTTTCCACGAACAAGATATTGATCTAGAGGCAGATTTAAATCCAGACGATGACACTTTTCTAGCTGACTTTGAAAATATGTGTTTTAATCCCTTACAGCTAAATATCCCTGAAAATTCAAATTATGTCACCGACGATACTGAAGGGGAACTATCCCATTGGAATGAAATAAGCTCCTATCAGTCAAATTACTACTTTGAAGATACCTTCCGATCACATATCAGCTCGAATAATCTCTCCGACACTTCCACATTATCTGTTATCCACTTCAATGCTAGAAGCCTAAAAAAACACTATACAGAAATCATTGCGCTCATACAGAACTTGAATTTTCGCTTCACCGCAATTGGAATTTCCGAGAGTTGGCTGGACCCAGCCACGGAAGAACTTTATATCATTCCTGGTTATAAACCGTTTCCTCTATCAAGGCAAAAACGTAAAGGAGGTGGGGTCATATTATATATTAGAGACGACATTATGAAATGCTCAGTTCGAAATGACCTTTCCACTATTGATCCTAATGGAGAATTTGAATCACTGTTTGTTGAAGCTACAGATACGCACAATTCTTACATAATAGGTATAATTTACCGACCCCCTGGGAAAAATGTAGATTATTTTAATACCAGGATCCTGGATACCCTCAATACATTAAAACCTGAAAAAAAGAAATGTGTCCTCATGGGAGACTTGAATATTGACCTTTTTAAGACATCTATACATGGACCATCTAAACAATTTTACGAAACTATGAAATCGTTCTATCTTTTTCCAAAAATTACTAAACCAACTCGTGTCAAATCACGTTCTGCGACCCTAATTGATCATATATTCACTAATTTCCACGAGGATGACCGTTGTTCTGGCATACTCCTGTCCGACATCTCTGATCATTTTCCAGTGTTCCATATCAGCCAATGTGACCATACCTTTACTACTGAAGAACAAACTATAGTATACCGTCTTATCAATTCGAATCAACAATGTTTATTTAAAGAAAAGCTAGAGAAAATTAATTGGAGCAATGTTACTGAGGAAGTTTTAAACGTAGATGAGGCTATGGGTACATTCATTGACAATTTTACCCCAATTTACGATGAGTGCTTCCCTGTCCGCACAAAATCTACTCCCAAACAAAGAATAAACAAACCTTGGATAACTCCCGGAGTTATTAAATCAATACACGAAAAAAACAAATTATATCGCCTACATTTAACCAATAAACAACCTGAAAATACTATGCAGTATAGGCTATATAGGAACAAACTGAACCATACACTGAGGCACGCCAAGAAAAAGTATTATGAAGATGAATTTAACAAACACAACAATAATATCAAAGAAACATGGAAGGTGATAAATAACTTAATGGAACGCCGAAAACAAAATACCCTACCTAGCAATTTTATTATTAACGGAAACGAAACTACTAAGTCATCGGAGATAGCTAACTATTTCAATGACTATTTCTGTTCAATAGCATCTGAACTAGCCACTAGAATACCTCCATCTCGTACTGATTTCAGAACCTTTCTTACACGGGATCATCCGGGGCAATTTCTCCTGAATCCCTGCACGCCTGACGAAATTAAAACAGTCATCGCGGAGCTAAAGAATGGATCACCCGGTATAGACGGTTTCCGCATGTCACTTCTCAAGCCTGTCTCTAACATTATAGCCAGTCCCCTGTCACATCTTGTAAATTTATCATTTGAACTAGGAAAAATCCCGAACATCCTGAAGGCTGCCAAAGTCACACCTGTGTACAAATCTGGGGACAAAAACTTAGCCAGTAATTATAGACCCATATCTGTTCTTCCCTGTCTTAGTAAAATCTTCGAGAAATTAGTTGCTATTAGAATGACATTTTATTTGGAAGCATATGAAATTATCTCTCCCAGCCAATTTGGTTTCCGGGCTAATCATTTCACCTGTGATGCAGTGTCCTCATTATACGACAAATTAATTAATGCTAAAGAAGACAAAAAATTTACCGTCGCTATGTTTCTTGATTTATCTAAGGCGTTTGATACGGTCAATCATGATATACTGTTAGATAAACTTGAACACTATGGATTTCGTGGAATCGCTAACGACTGGTTTCGAAGCTATCTGTCATCCCGATCTCAACGCGTTTGTTACAACAATGTACTATCTACGTCCAGAAACATAAATTGTGGCGTGCCTCAGGGATCGATTCTTGGCCCTATTCTCTTCCTAATCTACATTAATGATATATGTAACGCATCTAACTGCCTAGATATTATTCTTTTCGCCGACGACACAAGCGCCATCTTATCCGACACTAATCATGAACATTTAATCGCAACAATGTCAAACGAACTCATTAAACTTCACGACTGGTTCTCATGCAATTTATTGTCTCTCAATGTGAAGAAAACCAAATATATGCTAATCAAACCAGCTAGATCTACTATTCATGTTTCACATAAACTCATCATTGATGGCAATGAACTTGAATGCGTCAACACATTCAAATTTCTCGGAATCATCTTTAGCGACAAGTTAACGTGGCAGTCACATATTGGATCATTATGCTCAAAATTATCTAGAAATATAGGTATTTTAAACAATATTAAAAATTGTGTAAACAGAAAGACCTTAATAATTTTATATTACTCATTATTCTACTCTTACGTCTCCTATTGCAGCATGGTCTGGGCCAACACATATCCCACACACCTCCAGCCATTAATTCTTCTGCAAAAAAGGCTTATTCGCATTGTAACATCCAGTACCAGATTAGCACATACCGGAAACCTATTCTTGGAGCTAAATATTCTTCCTATACATAAAATAAATGATTATCTTATTCTGATATTTGCGCACAAATTTTTCTATCATTCAGTCTTTCTTCCCTCCAGCTTGCAAAATTACTTCACTAAGCTATCTGCTATACACAACTATCCAACCAGACAGGCCAACCTTAATTTATACAGGCCGTTTTACAAATCGCAACTCTCATTCTATTCTTGTAAAATAAAGGGACCCCGATTATGGAATTCACTACCCGTCAGCCTGAAATCTTGCGCCTCCAAGTCTGTTTTTAAATCTCGCCTAAAAAAAATCCTGTTAAACATTGTGACACGGTAACCGGGTATACGTAAACTAATTGTAACCGATGTCTTACTAGTTATTTATTTACTCTGTACTCTCCTGCAATCTGTGAGTATTCATCCGACCTTCTTTATCACTAGTTTAGCATGCGTGGTTGTCTATCCAGCGCGTCACGTCTATTTATGTAATTTTGCAACAACTAAATGTTCTCGTCCTAAGCATTGATTTCTCGACAAATTAGCAACAGTGGTGCTTATACCTTATTCACCGCCTCTGTATATATAATAACATTTCCATGATTTGTATATAATTTTATTTCCACAAAAACTATATATAGTCCTGTCGCTGAAATTAGCCTATGTATATTCACTTGTTAATTCGGGATAGAACAAGCCCCCTGGGGTTTTATTCCCGCCACATATGCGGCTAACTACTCATTCCTGTACATTCTGCATATCTGTTTTGTCTTGCTGTGTGGTGAATAAATATTCATTCATTCATTCATTCCAGCTAGGACCATGGGAATTCCCCCTCTCTCGCTTTATGACCATGTATAGGGCTTATAACATTATATTCCCGGAGATGGCCGGACATTGCCCGAGATTCCCGGACATGACCGGTGCGATAACAATTAACATTGATAAGTAGTAAATGGGCATCTGGGTTCCAATTTATGGGCAGAAATATGCGAATCCGGGGAGATAACCAGGAATTGTTCAAAAATTGCCCCTAAATCGGATCAATGATCACCTTTATGTACTGCTGCCAGTAGTTATCGCACAGTGGTTATCTGTTACGGTCCATACCAACCTGTAACTACCTGAGTCATCTATACGCGGTAAGACTGACCCTGGGATCGTGTGTATCCATTTTCAGCCTACTTTCGGCAACAATATGAGGGAATGCCCCGAATCAAACCCACCTGATGTCGTCAGCCCATCCACTAAACTCTACCGACGTAACCCCAACGTAACCCGCCGTTTCCCAGTCATGAGCTGTCCTACTTGTTCAAGATTACAGATATACAACACCTCTTGGACGATGCGGAAGTTATTCATATCTGCATATTTTGTAAGCTCATACAATATATGTTTTAGAACTAGTAGAAAAAGCCTGTAATTTATCAAATTTCTCGAGTCTGTTCTCCGCCGGATGAAGACCGAACAGTATACGGTAAAGTATCGGATATCGCTCCGCAATAATGGCGACACACGTTTCGTGTGGATGGCGATGTGTACGCAAATGGGCCCACCCATACTTACGACATATTCCACCAAGAACCAGCGCTTGACAGGTTTTGTAATCGCTTAAAGAAAATTCCAAGGTCGATCGATGACGCTCCTCATTGGAAAGTACGGTTTATTTATCTTCTTGTTATGCTTTTATGGTAAGTGATTTTTTCACAGACTGTTTGTAGTATAGAGTACATGCATATACATATGAAAAAATAACAAAGTCGCCTTCTTGATGGACTACATCATTGTATTCCTAAATGTGTATAATGTGTATACATGCACCACATTTTGATTTGTTGCATTTGGATACGGTAGCAACAGAATTAGTATCAGTTTGACTGTACCTTGTTAATACATGTATTTATCACCTATGTACTGTGATATGAGAGGTGATACTAGGTTTTCTGGGAACCTATTATGTCACTGCGAGAGCAGTGCCTATGAAGAGCTACTGTCCTACATATGGCCGAGTCAGGTTAATTAGGCAGGTGTTGCATTTAAGGGTAGCTAAGATTTATAGCGTCTCCCTTCCCTCACCGCTATGCCGACAACAAATACATTTCCCTGGTGGTAACTCGAACATATATCCATAGCGCACTTTTTATTACCTTTGCGCTCTATTGGACCTTCATTAACTTGAGAAAATGGGTCGCCATGACTAAAAATACAGAAATGGCAGACTAGCTGGCCCTTTGTTTATGGTAGGCCTTAGGGGACAAAAATCGCCATTTGGTGTAGACACATACTATAAGCCAATCACAGAGTTGTTTTACGTGTAGACATTAATTATTATCTGTCTACACATCAATTAATTCGATATCATATCGAATTATTTTATATCCGTATTCATATTATTTAGATATTGCATCAAATATTTCGATGCTACATCAAATTAATTTGTATCCCCATTCAAATCATTTAGATACTGTATTGAATCAATTTGTATCCGTATACATATTATTTAGGTATGGTATCCCAATATTTAAATTGTGGCTGGCCGTAGGGGACAAAAATCGGCATTTGGTGTAGACACATATTATATAGAGCTGTTTTACGTGTAGATATTAATTATTATCTGTCTACATACAATTTAATTCGGTATCATATCGAATTATTTTATATCCGTATACATATTCCTACGAAGTAGGCTACAGATCGCAAATTGTCCGGTAATGAGTGAGTGAGTCCATCCGAATCCTTTCGTCGGCAAAATAAGCAGAACCGTTGACATTAGAACCTTGATTTTTTGGCATGAACGTGCATTAGGGCATTGTTACCAGCAAGTTCTGATCTGAAATAATTCTGATTAAAATTAGATTTATAATTAACACTTCAGTATATTGTTATATATATATGTAAACTGTAGCCTTTAACGTGTATCCTATTTAACATCCAAACATTTCATCATTGACCACACCAGCTAGGCTTCAAATTCAGGTCAAATTACCCACGGCTAAAAATACCCTGTCATTGATCCACATGCCACATGACCCTATTACTGAGGTTAATCTTAACGTGCATCTGGGACAATTCCACAATTCCCCAACAGCATAGGCCTACTGCATATACCCTCAAACAATCAGCGCTGTTTCCATAACTTAAATTGCTAAACCATATCATTGAAATAATATAGCAGAAAACATTGATGTGAGTTATGATATGTACACTATGACCAAAGACATGTTCATAATGTCCTAATCGCATAGTTAGGACAATCAATACTTTGCATCAGAGAGTGTGGGACTTGGATTCAAGGGTTAAGACTTTGGAGGGAAATACAATTTTGACAGCAGAAATATTACCCCGCCATTTGCTGATTAGAGCGATAAAACAGGGTAGGCTAAATGGACCCTTTTCAATGCAGTATTTCTTGGCATGGATGTGAAAATATGAGGACATACTTTGGGTTTTTTTGTACCTCTTGAATATTGACTATATATCACACTTGGATATAATTTGAACAAAAAATTACATGTGTAAACAAAATATGTCTAAATTTCTCTTGTCATTTCAAATCTTGATCCATTTTGATTCCTTGATTAGGGGATACAGAATCACTGCCACGGAGTGTGCTGGTGTGTCACAGCAATGCAATTCCGATTCACACAACGAAGCTGAGGTGGTTTAAGGTTTATCAATGAAGAAAATCACCGATCAACCGCCATAGAATATAATGTGAAACAAGAAAACCGGAATAGTACATTCACCAGATTGCCGATACCCAAAATGTGTTGTCTCATATATCTAGATAACAACGTGATGTAGAGACGCTATTTATTCGTCTTTGTACCGGTTATGCTCAGGAGAATGACATAGAATCATTATTATCTTGTGCAGAGAAGGTGTTGGTCTTGAGTTGAATTACCGTAAACTACATAAATGCTACCTTTCTACTATAGTACTATATATAAAAATTTGTTGTATTGTTGGGAAAATAATGTGATTCAAAAAGTTGTTTTGATCCTGGACAAGGGCACTGAAAACCATTAAAGAGATGTAAATGTATTTTCACACGTAAAGCTTGAAATCTACTGAACCTATATTATTCAATCTGTTTCCTTTAATTAAAAAATTGTAGAATTAAATCGGCGATCGTTATTTATTTTGGAATGAAGGCGCATTAGGAGACTGTTACCAACAAGTTCTGAGCTGACCTACTTTTGGTGAAAATTTCTGGTGATTTTTGATGAACCTCACTGGCGATTCTGACTTGGGCGGTGCCCATCTTAATATATAGGCAGGATTTCAACTGGGGGTGGGGATTTCCAAGAGTTCAGTTCGCGGGTCCTAATGCCTACTGTACTTCGTAGGTCCTGTGACGCTAGTCACACTGCTCATGTTATTTAGATACTGCATCAAATATTTCAATGCTACATCAAATTAATTTGTACACGCATTGCGATGATTTAGATACTGTATCGAATCATTTTGTATCCGTATACATATTATTTAGATATGGCATCCTAAATATATTTCGATGTAACATGATCGTATTGAACCAATGAAATCGTCCTGTCTGTACGAGACATGTTTCAGGAGTTGAAAAATGGCGCCGTGGCACATGTGGACACGCGTGGAATCTGTAACGCACGTTGTCATTGCAATTGGTTGCTCCATTTCTACAGGAAACAGAACATTTTGTGGCGGAAGCGATTACTGCATGTCATGCATATTTCCAGTGGTCGTGATTGAATGAATTATGTATGACATGTTTAATGAATTATGTATGACATACATAAAACTGTTATATGATTGACTGAAATGTGTCTACACCAAATAGCCATTTTTGTTCTCTGTGGCCAACCACAAATATTGGGATACCATATATAAATAATATGTATGTGGATACGAAATGATTTGAATGGGGATACAAATTAATTTGATGTAGCATCGAAATATTTGATGCAGTATCTAAATAAAATAATATGTATACGGATATAAAATAATTCGATATGATATTGAATTAAATTGTATGTATACATATATAATTAATGTCAACACGTAAAACAGCTCTGTGATTGGCTAATAATATGTGTCTACACCAAATGACGATTTTGTCCCCTGCGGCCTACCATATTCGTTGGTCATATATAAATTACAGACGTTAAAATTATCCCTATGGAGCCTCAAAATCACCTGTAATCGAGGGTCAAGAAGATGGGCATTTCCGTCATTATTGACCCCGTGTATACAGGGGATGATGATCACAACATCAATTATGGTATTTTTACCTCCGTCGATCAGACGGAGGTCTAGGAGCGCAACGTGAAATCTCCCGCCAAATAATTGTCATATGGGGAACCCACGACTCATAGTATTTCCAATAGGTATCGTCATGGTCCCCGACGAAATCTTGAATCTTTTCTTTGGACACAAATGAATGCTTACGTCACAAAAGGTGTGTATCCTTTGCAGCGCTTCCACCGGGTCTCTTTATTCGAGGGTACTAAATTCGCGCGTGTACTTTAGCTTCGCGCTGGTACAGATGGCCGGTGTGCGACGAAGACAAACCTGCGCTTTCATAAAAAGTAAATTTTCACGAAAGAAAAACTCGCATTCCAGATAGTATAATTGGAAACTTCCTCGAGAATCTCTGAATCGGCAAAAAGATAAAGGACGAGTGTCATTCACCAGGATGCGAGTCGGAAGTGAGAAGTCAAATTCAAAGTCAGAGGTCAAAAACGTAAAACTCCGAAGAACTCTCTCGGCTTTTTCTTTTCTTTTTTTTTTAGTTGGGGGGGGGGGGTGAGGGTTGGGGAGATAGCGACTGAAAAAATATATCTTCCCATGCTTCAATCGTTATCTGTGAATCCGATCAACAACCTAGCCGGATAATCTGTCAAAAATTATCCGTCGTCTGGGTAAGGTTGAAGGGTCATCGGAAGCTCGAACTGTGATACAGGCAAAAACTGTTGTTGTTGTAGTCTGGAAAAATAACTCTGCCTCACGAGGCGCTCTCTCGGCTTTTTCTTTTCCTTTTGTTTGAAGATGGGGGGGGGGAGATAGCGACTGGAAATATATATCTTCCCATGATACTTCAATCGTGCGCTCATGAATTCCACGGAAAAGCGGACATTGCTAAACAGGCCTTTTTCGCATAAAATTCACTCCACATTCTGTCGTAGACCCTATATTAGCATGCTGTTTGTTCTATTCGCTTCCTATGATCCCCGGGAACAAGCCAATAATAGAGAAGATGTGTTTTAATAGCGAAATATTTTTCCCGCAATTTTTTAACATGAAGAACTCGGGAAATTCTAAATTGTCAAAGAAGAAAAATTGCACTTTACTGAAAACTATACTATTTTGAAACATCTGCAGAAAAGATATGCATGTGGCGGGAGCTGTATACCTTAGTAAAAATAAGAGGTCAGAGTTTTAATTTTCTAAGTAGAAGAGATAAATTCACTCTAGGAATATTTTTTTGAAGAAAATGTGTAATTAATAAAGCACTTTTACCGATAAGATTTAAAAGGCGCACTCGTGATTCCATCACGATTTTTTGTCGATTCCGTCACGGACTAGATTTAACCCCTGGGATGATCCAGTCGCGTTTTTCTCACGATGAAAAAAATCTTATCATCCTTGGGTACTGTATGTTAGTAAGAGATGTCATATAAGAATAGTCAGATTGAAACAGAGCAGCAAAAAAATAGACAAGCAACACTAGTCAAGAGTCATGTCCGTTTCAGGTGATTCCGTCACGAACATTTCGAAGCATGGTTTACTGAAAATGCTGGATCATCTGTAGATTTTTCATGGATCCGTAAACAGATGTCATATAGAATAGCAAACTAAACTTGAAACTACATGGGTATGACCACGGAACTTCCGAGTACATGACTTTGAATAAAGAAAAAGTCTTCCCAACGGTGATTCCGTCACGGTGGAATTCATGATCTGTGAATCCGATCAACAACCTAGCCGGACAATCTGTCAAAAATTATCTGTCGTCTGGGTAAGGTTGAAGGGTAATCGGAAGCTCGGACTGTGATACAGGCAAAAACTGTTGTTGTTGTAGTCTAGAAAAATAACTGGCATGCACTCTATGGAGAAGGGCCTCGTGAGGCACAAAGTGCAATTTTTTGTTGTTGTTTATCTGCAAATCCGCTCAACTCGATGGGTATCTTTCACTTGTTCTCACAGTTGCCTGGCCTGTGTGATATTGGGTGGTCGAAGTCTACGTATAGTTTTTTTCAATAAATTATGGAAATTAATATAAACATATATTTTTTTAAATAGATTTTTTTATAAGTGTATTTCTCTTTCATCTTTGGCTCAATTAAAGTCATTCTCTAAAATGTGAAGCCGAGTTAATACAGTTTTTAATTATCTACCAAACCCTGTCCTCTATGACATAGAATAAAAGAGAAGTTGGGAATAGAACCGCTCAACACAGTCATTTCTAAACATCAAGTTGTACATAAGTATTTTTACTTACTCTGTACAAGCTGAGGGCATTTTTGTGGCTTTTGAAAATTTTGAGATTTTTGCGAGTCTGTCCATATTTAACTAAGCGACGTCCAAGTGAGCTAATGTACGCGCGTTATATTCATATCAAGTATGGTGCGGCTTGTGTTCAATGAGGCTTGGAATGTTTATACAATTAATTTTCTTCTCACTGTTACACAATAAATATTTGCTGCGTGGAATCCAGTCATTTGTTCCATAGGGGCAATATTCTCATCAGCCATTCAATGTGAATGTGATACATGTACAAGTCCATGGTCATTGATACAGTAAGGTGAAGGCGAAGGTGACCTGTAACACCAGTATACAAAATTATACCGAGCGCATTGAATCCTCATCATATGATGTTGAGACAGATCAGAACGAAGTGTCGGTAAAATCAGGTGTGTTTTGAAGAGCATTCTCTCATCAATGATGATGCTATACTGTACACATACAAAATATGAAGTGTTGCTGTGTTGGGCCTATAGCACAAAATCACAAGCAAGTTGGTACAACTAGGCACACAGGGTCTCATTTCTGTCGCTAACGTGTTGATTTGGGTGAGGGGATCCTCTCATGGGGAGGTGTGGGTGGGATGGGGCCTGATGTCTCAAGCACTTTTCCAGGTTTTCCATCAATATACTCTATTCCATACCCCAATATTTCAAGCACGTCAAATCAAACAAAAAATATTTGCTGGGAATGTGACTTTCACATCCCTGTCTGGACATGCTAGTGAGGAACCCTCAATCCCAGATTAATTACCATTGATGAAGCTAACGTCCAACAAATGCAAAATTGAGCTTGGCATCCGGCCGTATGTTATTCAGTGATGTATTACGCTACGGACCCTGTTGCCTCGACGGAGGTCTTTGCGCTCATCCAGCGCTTGTTATTCATGGCGGCCCATTTTCTCAAGTTAATGAAGGTCCAATAGGGCGCAAAGGCAATAATAAGTGCGTCTTGGAGATGTTCGCGTTACCACCAGGGAAATGTATTTGTCGTCGGCATAGCGTTGAGGGAAGGGAGACGCTATGAATCTTAGCTAATTTAAGGGGCACTGTCACTGATACAGAAACGCCCGCCATGTTGGTTTCGCGCCACTTCGTTTGAAAAGGGTGAAAACGTTGAGCTAACGCAGCAATATCCGAAACCGTCAGCCTCTGAGACTAACATTTAATAACTGTTATCGGTGGTTTTCCGTCAATTTTTCGGGTATAATCGCGCCGGGGGGGGGGGAGAGGGAGTTCGAGGCGAGTTGACGACGGCGATACGCTTCGATCATTCACCTGTTTTCAACGAAAACGCTAGCATCTGACTCAGATTTTACATGATTGACGTAATAACATGATTGGGTAAAATGTTATCTCTCCAAATTATAACGCTACAGATATATCAAGAAATTAACGAAAGTTTGGACGAAAAAACAGAGTGAAGGGCCCAATCTCCGATGTTCCAGGAAAGTATACATTCTTGTATAGTCGCAATTTGAATTTACACACAGTTACAGGTGGAAAATCCAGAAACTGGAGTATGAGGGGCTTTCCTCTCCAACTGTTATTTCTTGGTTTGTTATTTTCTCAAATTAATTTTCTTGAAAATTCGATTGAACTAGAATAAATGTCTTTGAGAGGGAAATTTGTAAATACAACAAAACAATTGTAAAAAAAAAAAAAAAAATAAAAATAAGGGGTGATACGGTGGCAAAACAGTGTCGACATTTGTAATCTTGTGACAAGGTGTCCACATTGATAAGTTGAAAAAGAGGTTTACTGTTTGACTCGTGATGTATTAGCTGGTATGAAAATGGAGGGCATTCTTCTTATGTATGTTTGGAAGTATGCAGCTTTTTCTTACATGATCCCCACTCCCCGCCCCATAATCACGTTTCGCGCACACTGTACACATATGGTATGACGTCTCATGAACCCCTCTCCAAAATGCCGGAAATCAACCGGTGCCACCTGTAGATGCAAGTGCACGAAACGCAATCCCAAGACACATCTCAGCACTTCTGCATAACAAATCTGAGAGAAATTCGATAAGGGGTACGTCCTCAAGTTATTGCCCGGAAACAAAATTAAGATTTTGTCACCAGATGACTTCACCTGTTAGCGCAAGTGGGCGTGACTTCACTTGTTAGCGCAAGCGGGCGAAACGCAATCCCACGCGACATTTCATGGCATGTTATATGCACACCAAATTCAAGGACAATCCGATAAGTTATTCCCAGTTTAGATTTTGCCACCATGCAGGTGACCGGCGCCACGTGTAAGCACAAGTGGACGAAACGCAATCTCATGTGACATCCCAATCCCAAGTGACATCTCATGGCATGGTATATACATTCCAAATTTGAAAAGAATCTGACAAGCACTTCTTATCGCCTGGAACTGAATTTCTGATTTTGCCACCCGGTGGCACCACCTGTTGGCGAATGTGTGCAAAATGGAATCCCAAGCGACATGTCATCATGGCATATGCATACCAATTATGACAATAATCCGATGAGCGGTTCAAGTTATTGCCTAGAAACAAATTACAAATTTTGCCACCAGGTGTCGCCACCTGTAGACGCAAGTGGATCAAACATAATCCCAAGCGACATATTATGGCATGGTTTTAACATATCAAATTTGAGAAGAATCTGATGAACGGTTCTCAAGTTATTGCCTGGAAATGAATTTTGGATTTTTGCCACCTGTTAGCACAAGTACACGAAATGCAATCACAAGCGAGAACTAATGGCATGTTAGATGCATACTAAATTTGAGAAGAATCCGATACGTGGTTCTCCATTTAATGGTTCTTAAGTTATTGACCGGATGATTTTTTTTTATTTTGCCGCTAGATGGCGCCACCTGTACGCGCAAGTGGGCGAAATACAATCCCAAGCGAGAGTTCATGGCATGGTATATACATATCAAATTTGATAAGAATCTAATGAACGGTTCTCAAGTTATTGCCTGGAAATGAATTTTGGATTTTGCCACCATAGGTGGCGCCATCTGTTAGCACAAGTGGACGAAATGCACCCCAAGAGACAACTAATGGCATGATATATGCATTATAAATTTGAGAAGAATCCGATACTTGGTTCTCAAGACAGTATTGCCAGGAAACAAATATCAGATTTTGCCACCAGGTGGCGCTAAATGTAGTCGTACGTGGATGAAATGCAATGCCAAGCGACACCATCATCCGAACGCATGGCACGATCATGCGTAGAAACTTCTGCTCGTAGCCATGTGGTAACGGGTGATGTCTGAGTGTATTAGAACGTTTCCCAAATGGCCACATCCGATTGGTCCCGTTAGCTCCGACATCGGCGCAATCAGATTCATAAAACGAAGACACACCTCCAGAAAGCGATCGATTGAAATGATCCCTTGGTGGGCCTCGAAGTGCCCCCATCCCAAAATGAAAATCATATCATTTTCCTGTGAATTGTCGCCAATTTTATTTTTCACAAATATGTTAGGCCGTTTGTAATACATGGCAGTGTGACTAACGCCACAGGACCTACATGTACGAAGTACAGTAGGCATTAGGACTCGAACGCGAACTGAACTCTTGGAAATCCCCACCCCCAGTTGAAATCCTGCCTATATTAAGATGGGCACCGCCCAAGTCAGAATCGCCAGTGATTTTCATCAAAAATCACCAGAAATTTTCATCAAAAGTAGGTCAGCTCAGAACTTGTTGGTAACAGTCTCCTAATGCGCCTTCATTCCAAAATAAATAACGATCGCCGATTTAATTTTACAATTTTTTAATTAAAGGAAACAGATTGAATAATATAGGTTCAGTAGATTTCAAGCTTTACGTGTGAAAATACATTTACATCTCTTTAATGGTTTTCAGTGCCCTTGTACAGGATCAAAACAACTTTTTGAATCATATTATTTTCCCAACAATACAACAAATTTTTATATATAGTACTATAGTAGAAAGGTAGCATTTATGTAGTTTACGGTAATTCAACTCAAGACCAACACCTTCTATGCACAAGATAATAATGATTCTATGTCATTCTCCTGAGCATAACCGGTACAAAGACGAATAAATAGCGTCTCTACATCACGTTGTTATCTAGATATATGAGACAACACATTTTGGGCATCGGCAATCTGATGAATGTACTATTCCGGTTTTCTTGTTTCACATTATATTCTATGGCGGTTGATCGGTGATTTTCTTCATTGATAAACGTTAAACCACCTCAGCTTCGTTATGGAAACAGCGCTGATTGTTTGAGGGTATATGCAGTAGTTAAGATTAACCTCAGTAATAGGGCCATGTGGCATACAGTGGGAGAGGGTATTTTTAGCTGTGGGTAATTTGACCTGAATTTGAAGGCTCAAGCCTGGTGTGGCCAATGTGAAATAGGATACACGTTAAAGGCTACAGTTCACATATATCTATAACAATGTACTGAAGTGTTAATTATCAATCTAATTTTAATCAGAATTATTTCAGATCAGAACTTGCTGGTAACAATGCCCTAATGCACGTTCATGCCAAAAATCAAGGTTCTAATATCAACGGTTCTCCTTATTTTGCCGACGAAAGGATTTGGATGGACTGACTGACTGCCTGACTGACTCATTACCGGACAATTTGCGATCTGTAGCCTACTTCGTAGGAATAATTTTTCTTAAGAAAAACAAAGAAGCATGCTCCATTAGAGTGAGAAATAAAATAGCTAATTCGCACAACTTCGGTTTGGTCTCCCACAGTCTTGCGCCTCGAGCATGTCGAGCACTTAAGTGAAATTGACATGTCTCATGTCTGAGATTTCCAGATCAAAGTATTTGAATACGGATAATTTCATTGGCTCGTTTAAATGGAGCGGACATGCGACTTGATGCTTAGGGAAGATGACATCGGGCGAAATACACGGAGAATGAAGTCAATGAGCTAAGGGTAGTGTTAAGTGAAACGTGAAATGCCCTTAGCAAGCTACATGTAAGATGAAGCGACACCTCATGACATGGTATATATGCATACAAAATTTGAGAGCAATTCGACCAGTGGTTCTCAAGTTATTGCCCGGAAACAAATTTTGGACGGACAGATGGACGGACACAAAAAGGACGGACGGACAAGCGGAATCCAGTATACCCTCCTACAATGTAGGGGGAGCGGGTATAAAAAGCGTCAATGTATCCACATAACTGGAAATAAATCTGTAACGTTTTGATCTTATAGCCCTGGCCTGAAATGTCGGATGGGGCTTTTACCCACTTGGGCTTTTGCCCATGTTTTGTTTGTTCGCTGAGGCTTTTGTGCAGATCCCAAAAAGAATGCTGAACTCATATTATTCATCATTATAGCTTTCACTAGTTCCAGGCGGGCGAGGACACATTTTGGTGTTGTTGTACAGTAATACGATTTATTGTTGTTGTAAGTATACAATTTACTTTCGTTATCAAGTTGGATAGCTTCATTTCATGCGCACCTAATAAATCTTTCATTTGTTTCATACATTTATTCAGATGATAAAACAAATAAACATTGGCTTTATTCAATGTATCATTCAGAAATAAAGCCTCTGTATACTGGAAACGTAGATCTATAAGTTTCAGGTTATCTCCCCTATCATGCAGCACAAAACAATGTTTGGTGCAAGTAATACGTAGATATATTGAGATCAGGAAAAACGCTTGCAACATTCCAAGAATATTTCGGAAGCAGAATGGAAAGAAAACATTTCTGAATACAGGGAAGTTATTATGTAAATGATTTGACCAGCAATGGATTTTAGAAACTTGCCATCAGAAAATAATGAGAGGGTCCTGAGAGGTAAGCATTAATGACGAAAATTCCCAACTGTAACTCAACACATATTTCATGAAAATGTAAATGAATACTGGCGAAGACAAGCTGACAGCTATTTTAATGGCACTCAATTTTATTAGAGATACTAGTATATCTAGAGCTGTAATTTTTACAGACACTCTTAGCTCTCTACAAGCAATGCTAAACTTCTCTTGGAGCTGGTCTTCAAGTATTTTATATGAAATATTATATTTAGTCACTACGATGAGTTATGAAAATATAATAATTTATTTCGACTGGGTCCCGGGCCATTCTGGTATATATGGGAATGAGCTTGCGGACTCTCTTGCTAAGCACGCATCCGCACTTCCAGATATTAATATACATATGGGATTAACAATTAATGAAGCCATGGCTTGTTTATATCCTTATTTTAATTCCAAATGGCAGGAATGCTGGGATAATTCAGAGAAGGGCCGTTTTTACTATCAATTTCAGCCTTCAGTTACAGACGCCTCTTTCAAATTACCAAATCGCCACGCTGAAGTACTTGTTTTTAGACTTCTTGTCGGGCATATTCCCTTGAATTCATATCTTTATAGATGTAATTTACATCCCACTGGAGTGTGTGGTGCGTGTGATGTAGAAGAAAGCATCAGTCACTATTTGTTATCGTGTACACGATTTAATAATGAGAGACTCCACTTTTTTAATGAACTTATATGTGCTGGTGTTTTCAATCATACCATATCATGGAGTCCATCTTAAAGCCTAGAAAAAACCGTGATAAAGTTTTTATGGCTATTTATAGGTTTATGCTGCGCACACGCAGATTTTAATTTATATTGATTTTATTATTCTGTTCTACATTTCACATCTAGTCTAGGGGAGTGTAGGCCTACAATTGTTGCCTCCCCTTCGACCCTGTGGAATTATTTATAATAGTTATATTGGTTAATTAATAGTACATGCATATTATAAGTTGATGAATAATAAAATTCTAGAATAGTTTAATATATATTTTCTTACCTGTGGTTAAGAAATTATACCAATATTTCTGCTCTGGTAAAGAGTTTTGTTTTAAATAATGTCTTTGCTTGTTCTGGTTGGACATTGGTGTCTGAGGATACCAGAGGAGGTCCTCATTCACGGTGTTCACCAGGATGAGTATAGATATTACATCAAATCTCGTTTTTATTCACCACATCGGCAAATCTAAATCTATATGGTGAGTTTAATTTTTGTTTAAACAAAATATGCATGTGCTATATTGGCCTTTTTAATTCAGTTTTATATTTTTTTATAGATAGGGTCGTTAGGATTTTATTACTATTAAATTAAGTGGGTTGGTCCGTACATATGCTCCCTTCCTTTTATGTCTCTAACCTCACCATGACATTAAATAACGCCTTGGAGTTTGTTTTTTCTACATGTTTTTTAATTCATTACAAATCCGTATAGTTGGATATTTTAAATCAATATTTATGTTGTACATCAAACTCAATGCAACGACCTGGCGCGCATAATTTTACCAAATTGAAAGCGCCACCCAAATTAAAAATTGATTGATTGATTGGCAAAGACAAATTTCACATTGTTTTCTAAAAATTCTAAAATGAATTAGACTTCTATCGGTATAATTTAATACTAAATTACTGCCCGAACACACTTTCTAAGTAGAGTGCATTAGCCCCACAAAATCACTCAACACCAGCCTCTTAAAATCTGTGGATTAGCAGACGACATATTTTGAGCAGGAAATTAGTGCCACTGGAAAATTAATGATTACACGCATAAAATTAGATAAATACAAATGTAACTTGAACATATCAGACCTGAAACTATACACGAACATTAAAAACACAGAAACATGGACACTATAAATAAGAAAGCTTCAGAACTCTTTCTTGTCGAGTAAGTACTGTGTTAGCAAGATGAAGAGCCGGTCACTTTCTTCAGCATCCCTATAAGTATCTGATTGACCCTTCGGGTCAAATATTTTATCCCTAGGGTCAAACATAGCTACATAAAAACACAGTACCAAGATAATATAAATGTCTGAATCATTGCCTAGTTAATCATATATAACCATATCGCTTGGCCAAGGTGTGGTTTACAGTAAAATAATATCGTGAAATCTGGAATGAGTTTGTTGACTGTGATACCTCAAACTACCTCAAAAGGTTAGCTCTCGCAAATGGGAGTGCCATAAAGTTTTTTGATGCTGGACAAATGCACTGAAAACCGTTAAAGATATATAAATGTATTTCCACACGAAATTTACTGAACATTTTATCCTTAAATCTGTTTCCTGTAGTTCAGATTTGTGAGATATTAAATCGGTGATCGTTATTCGTAAATAGGAATAACATGGTAACCTACTCAAATCGTAACATTGAAATGATGTGAAAACTCCAGGTACCATTGAAATGATTAACACTCATTGGCAAATTATGTAAACATAATGAACATACGCAGTTGCCCCCTCCCACCCACCATAGACCGTGTTTCTCACGAGCAGAGGCTTACATCTAACACATTCGTTTGAAATGCAGATTTATACTAATGTCCATTACTATCAGAATCCAACAAAAACGCATTCTTTTGCATGTAAAGATTAAATAAAAAAAGCGGGATCCGGCTTCCTGGTCGACTCAATGTTGTGAACAGGGAAGTCTGCATTATTCTGATAAAGTTCTTAAACAATGTGCTCGTAGATAAGAATACCCATTGCAAACAGGATACTGCACAGAAATGATCAAATCTTGTACATGAGTACATAGTCTAATTTCATTCCGCACCAGTGCAGTCGGATGATCTTTCACGAGTGCTTCAAACTGATACCCCATACGACCTATTCGGACCAGTATTGGTCCACATCAACCCCCAAACGTCCATTCCAATGCCCTTTTCCCACAATTCCCTGTCTGCGCATGCGCGCCATAGCCCTTCTCCTACGACCCACTCATCCAGTTGGATGGTCCCCCATGAGTGCTTCACTTTAATTCCTCACACGATATAATCGGACCAATATTGACCCATCTCGACCCCAAGATGTCCACGTCAGGCCTGTTCACTACGCATGCGTCATCAGAACATTTCAACAAAACTCACCCCGTGGCCACGAGACCCCTACCATCGTGTTTTAAATCGTGAGACAGAGAAAACAAGGTGCCACACCCCATACCGTAAATGTCCATGCGTGGGTTGCCCATTAGGTTTAACATTGGAATAACTGAAGCGTAATCTTATTTAGGGGCAGATCACTGTTGCTGGACCGTCACGTGACCGAAAATGTGACACCTTTGACCTGTAAGTGACCTTTGACCCAGATGTGACGTCACCCGTGACGTCATCGCCACCGGATCGGGGGCAGATAAATCTGGGCGCGCAAAAATGTGACAGAATTTCCGCTTTATGTACTACTGTGGTGCCCTTTATAAGGTAATACACCTATTGTGCTCAAATACAAGATATGAGCACCAATTTCACCAGGTGCATCTTGGCTGCAGGTGTGTATTTCAATCCATGCTTCTTTCGGTTTGGTGCAGGATATATACTTGAGGCGAGGTTTTAAAATTACATTTTGTACATACATCTTTTGGCATGAGGTGTACTTGAGGTACCCCTACGGTACATTCATATTTTAGCAAAGTCTATGAGGTGTGCATGTACTTGATGAGGTGTAGGTAAATTACATGCATATTTTTGTACATGGGTTGAATTTGAAGTGTATACACCTCAAGAAAAAAATACACACCTCAAGTCTGTAAGGGAGCTCTCGCATGTAGCACAACATCAATTTAATTGTAGTCTGCAAAATCCAACCCTTATTCCTCATTTTCACTCTGCCACAACGGTAGTAGTAGAGAAAGGCTAAATTCCTTAGGATTGAGGCTGAGGTTGATGGCGTCACGTGGCGATGACGCCACTATGACGTCACATCCGGTCACGTGACATCCGGTCACTTTCCAAGATTTATCTGTCCCTACATAAGACCCCAGTGACTTCCAATGTTAATCTCCAGGGAATGCATGTATAGGGTAGGGGTGGTCTTTTTGTTCCTGGTGGATTTTACTATTGGTTGTGGCACCTTGTTTTCTTTGTCTCGCGATATAGAACACGATGAGAGAGGCCAGGGGTTGACTTTCGCTGAAAAGTTCAGGCAAGTTTGGGGTGGACACAATTAAGTCCATTCTGGCGCAGTGGACAATGTTAGTCCCAATGGGAAACCCACTCATGGTCATTTGCGGTATAGGGTGTAGCCCTTTGTTTTTTCTGTCTCGAGATGTAGAACACGATGGGAGGGGTCTGGAGGCCATGCGTTGGCCATACGCAGATCGAGGTGGACGTTTTGGGGTCTAGGTGGACCCGAATTGAAGAGCCGATGGAGATTGATCCCAGTGTCGAGGAGCCCTTCCATCTCCCTTCCCTGCATCCTCGAATGGAAGAACCCGTGAAGGTCGATCCGCCGCCCCGAATTGAAGAGCCGATGGAGATTGATTCCAGTGGGGAGGAGCCCTTCCATCTCCCTTCCTTGCCTACCAATGGGAGAAGTAAGAGTTCGGAGCTCCAGTATCCTGGACTGTCCGAAAGATAAACGGATCAGAGCGAACATGGCCGAAAATTGAACTTTCTGAAATGGCGGCTTCTGATTGGACAACAGCCTACGAGAATTGTAAACATATCCAACGCGCCTCCCCCAGCGTGGGTATGATGTGCTGGTGGGGATAATAAAACGATTGACCTGTCATCCTTGTTGTTGTTGTTCTCTCATCTATCAACATCATGGCCACCACCACCACCACACACCATCACCACCACCGCCTCAGTCACTCACTCACTCACTCACTCACTCCTCATTCACTAACTAACTCGCTCGCTCATTCACCATCGTTAGTGCGTCAGTGCGGTAAGACGGGCGTTGGGCACGCATCAGAGGCGTTGGCTACGCCTCGCTCACTCATGGACTGACGACGGACACGTGTTAATCCATATATGTACAGACACCACCACCGCCACGGCGACCACCACCACACACCACTACACACACCACCACTACCACCCTTACCACTACCACCACCACACACACCACCACACACAGGTAACTCTATCAGGTAGCCAGGCCCTTATCTCATCCAAACGCGCTCCATTGCACCTCCGAAACTCCCTTTCTCAACTACTCCCGAGTGATCTATAAATAGAACAGGGGTTTTCCCAGAAAATTCCCCGAAAAATTAACCCTGACATTTTCTGTACTACTAAACTGGATTACTTCCCTTGAATTTTACTTCCCCGAAATTGAGAGACTACACTATCTCAACAACAACAACAACAACATTCTTATTTCTATCGCTCCGTTTTTTTTCTGTGAAAACATGCACCGACTCATGACTTGATCGGCCTGGAGGAGCGTTTCACATGGATAGCCTCCCCGACCCAGTACGCCCACTATGGGCCCACCCCGACCACAAAACGTCCATTCCAATGCAATTTCCCCACTATTCCCTGCCTGCGCATGGGCACCATTGCGCTACTTGTACTCCACACCAGTCCAGTTGGACGCTACCCCATAAGAGCTTCAAACTGATACCATCCCCGACCCATTCACACCACTATGGGTCCACATCGATCCCAAAAGTCTATCCCAATGTTATTTTTCCAAAAGTTCCCTGTCTGCGCATGCGCAGAATGTTGAAAACGGACGACGCATTAGTCCAGTCGGACGCTCCTCTACGAGAGCTTCACAATGACACCTCCCACAGTCCAGTACGCCACTATTGGTCCGTCTCGACCCCAAAACGTCCATTCAAATACACTTTTTCTACTGCACATGCGCAGATAGACGATATTCCCATCCCGCACCCATCCAGTTGGACGCTCCCCAACGAATGCTTCAAACTGATACCCCACACGACCCAATCGGACCACTATGGGTCCACCTAGACCCCAAAACGTCCACGTCCATCTGCGTATGGCAAACGCATGGTCTCGAGACCCCTCCCATCGTGTTCTACAGCTCGAGACAGAAAAACAAGTGGCCACACCCTATACCGCAAATGACCATGACCGACCCCTCCGCCCCCACCCCCCCCCCCTCCCACGTACGGGCCTGGTCTCCATATGCCGTAATAAATAGGCGAAGGTGAGGTTTAACTTGAAGGCCGTGGATTGGTCATAAAAAATGGTGTGGGCGTAGTGGTACAGTCCGACATATGACATAGAAAAAAAGACTTCCTTTTTCATGTCATAGCTCTAGGTCATGGTATGGTAGAAAATCAAAACTGTAGTAACTCGGCTTGACATCAAAGAGAATGACTTCATTTGAGTCAAGATGAAAGAGAAAAATATTTAGGAAGATATAGACGTAGACTATTGCAAGCCAAAGTGCTTTTTATTCCGAATTTCCGATATCGGAAATTCAGTGACAATTTTCGATATCGGAAATAGAATTTCCCATGTCGGGAATTCAATTTCCGATATCGGAAATAGAATTTCCCATATAGGAAATTGTCACCGAATTTCCGATATCGGAAATGAAAGCTCTGGAAGCTTTACAAAACCTAGGGGTGCATTCCACACCTAAATGATGTGCGGCTAAAAACAGGCATGGGTTCGGATCTTCGGCCATAAATAGATGTAAAATCCTTAACAAAAACCTTGTAAAAGTATATATTTTCTAAATGGGCACACTCGTGCCCTTATTTTAGGAGACTTGTGAGCTATTGAAATTGAAAAGGAAAGACGTGCAATCCTCCGTACCCCTTCTTCAACTTTTCTGAAAAACTCCATAAAATATATGAAAATGTGTCAAATTCTACCCGCAACCCAGCGAAAACGTATGAAATGATTTTCTTTTTATGTATGTTAAAGTGTTTCCCGTCCAAAGGACAATTTAAAATGGCGAAAAAAACAGGGGGTCGACCTACTCGTTTTTTGTACAATTTTATGACGATAAAGGAATCCTCATTTTCGCTTCCCGAAAAAGTGCGGATTTTGGTCCGCCAGATATTCAATTCCGGACACGATTAACTCTGTAGTGGCGAGTGGGTGCGATCAACAAGCAATTATTATATCCTCGTTTGGAGAAATGGTTACGTCCAGCAGGGTGATACTATAGATATCAGTTGAATGAATGAATGAGTAATGAAATTTTATTCACCAATTACACAGTTGATTGACAAAGGTAAACATATTAAATGCGGCGAGAATAAAACCCCAAGGGGGTTGTTCTATCCCAAGAAAAGTAAAGTTAAGTTGATCTGAGATATAAAATTAGTAATTGGCTGTATATTCATATCCATGACACGGGCAGTTGGTGCTAAATGAAGACTATACTGAATTATAGTGAAATGTTAAAACGTGGAAACGGGTTATAGTGATTCAAATAAATTGGTTTTAAGTCTTGATTTAAACAAGGAAGTTGACATAATGGTTTTTAATGACGCGGGTAGCTTGTTCCATTCCCGTGGTCCCATTAATTTTATTGTATAAAATGATAAGTTGGATGAGTATAGAGGCATATATAGATTTAGCTGCTGACTCCTAGTTCCGTAGTTATGGATTGCATTTAATCTTGTGAAATAATTGTGAAATGAGATAGGTGTAGTTTCAGGATGAAGCAGGCATTTATGGACAAAGGTAAGAGATAGAAATCGGTTCAACTGAGGTAATGGGAGAATATTTAGTTTTTGGAATAGCGGCAATGTATGTTCAAGTTTGTCTGACAAAGTGATAATTCGGATAACACGCTTCTGGAGTACAGTGAGCGGGTTTAAGTGTGTTACATACGTATTACCCCATAGGATATTACAGTATGTCAAATAGGGATAAATCAAAGAATCGTATAAGAGAAACAGTGTTTTCTTGTTCACCGAGTGTTTTACATGATTTATGATACCTGCATTCCTGGCAACTTTTTTTACAAATATAGTCTATATGATTTGTCCAGTTTAATTTATTATTTAAAAATATCGGAATTTAAATGTATTGACCAGTTCGATCTCCTGACCTGATATAGACAGAGTTGTTAAGCATCTACGTCGTACTCTATTATTAGGCTCGATTATCATGTATTTAGTTTTGTCGATATTGAGAGATAAACGATTCACACAGAACCATAGATAGAGATTTTCTAGTTCCAGAGACATAGTTTTGACTGTTTCATCAAGATTTTTCGATGAATATACGACGCTAGTATCGTCGGCAAAAAGAATTGTCTGTAGTAGAGATGCATTGGCTATATATCATTGACATATAACAGAAAGAGGAGTGGGCTAATGATCGATCCTTGAGGGACTCCACATGCGACAGACGTAGAAGATAAAACATTATTGAAAAACACGCATTGTGATCTGTTCGATAAATAACTTTTCACACAATTGTTACTCAAGCCCCGAAAGCCATAGTGGTGAAGTTTAGATAGTAGTATATTGTGGTTAACGGTGTCAAATGCCTTGGATAAATCCAGGAATGTGACCACACTGTAATTTTTTTATTCCTTAGCAGCTACCAGGTTATCATAAAGAGAGATTGCTGCCATGGGAGTTGAATGATTACGCCTGAATCCATATTGTTCATTGGCGATAACATCGTTACAGTCTAGGAAATCTGTCATCATGTTAACCACAAGCTTTTTTCAAGAATCTTACTTAAACATGGCAGGACAGATATTGGCCTGTAATTATTGACAGCTGTCGAATCACCGGATTTAAATATTGGAGTCCCCTTTGCGGTTTTAAAACAGTCTGGTACGATGCCGGTGCGAAACGATAGATTGACAATATGCGCAATAGGCACTGAGACAGACTCCGTTACAAGTTTGACAACCGACATAGGAATTCTATCTAGGCCTGGAGCAGCAGATTTCAAGGACAAAATAATGCCCTTTATGTCGGAATGACTTACAGAAATAAATACAAAATTTTCAGCTATGGATGGGCCAAGATATTCACTAAATACTGGTGCAACATCAGGTATTTTTGAGTCTAAGTTAGCTGCGATTGTGCCAAAATATTCATTAAATTTATTTGCAATCGTATGATTATCGGTTTCTTCTTTACCATCGATGATAAACGAATTGGATTTTGTTGACCCTTTCTCACGATTTATCAGCTGGTTAAGCACTTTCCATGTTCCCTTTATATCTTGATTATACTGGTTAAATTTTGATTCGAAATAAGGTTTTTTGACGGGGCTATGTAGACCCGTAGGGACTAATGGTCCTGTATTGTAGTCAGGAAAAACTTGAGCACATTTGGTACGGTTGCCAGGGTGACTGGTTGTTTATTTAACTGCTTTAGGCTTTGAGAGGAAGAGAAGAAGAAAAAAGTCCTCAAGTTATTCAGCTACTGCAGATAGTTTGGTCAACTATTTTGGCTAGATTTTATTTCACCTGGTCTATATTACTGAAGTTAAATATTTTCTGCTATTCTATATGTTCATATGTCATTTTCACAGAGATTTCCTGCTTTAGAGCATGAATACAAAATGGATACTATTCAGAGGTAGACTTAGAGTGTTTTCCTGAAAGGATGTCATAAATTGCTGGTTGATAAAAACTTTATTAGAACACTTAACATATACAGAAGAAAATAGTTCAAGGCAGACTTATCATATGTTTGCCATGTTGGCAAGAAATTTTAATTTTCTAGGCTTCCATTCTTGCAGAAATTGTATACAGGGTATGTAACTTAAGGCTACCACACAAACATGCCCTCCACCAGACCCTCTTTTTCATTCAGAATATTCAGACATGCATGACACATGCATGACCTAGGTCAATGGCTTGATTCACTTAGCTGATAGGGTCAATTGATAGGGTCAAAGTCCAAGTCATTACGTTTAGATAGCAGTAAGCTGCATATACAAGTCTGCATTCAACCATTGTAAGAATTTATAACCTTCCAAACTAGGGGTGGCAGGTGGAGGTACATGTAAATAATATGATGCCATGAAAGGATAGACCCAGTCCATCTAATCATGAGGATTTTACATTGTATCTCAATATTCATCTTTTGTCATTTACTGCTGAAGGTTATGCTTTCTATAATCTGAAAAAAGTAAAAAATATTTTGCAAATATTGGTAACATGCAGAGAAGACATTATTTATCATTTCATCAGGTTGGCTTCATAATAAATGTCTGTCCCATCAGTCACAAGTTATTTTTTTAAATATATATATGTGTACAGTTACACTAATGCACTATAGATCTTTATTGAGAGAAATATGTGAGACTACAAATTGTATGGCTCTTCGCCATGGAACTGAACATCAAAGAGTTAGTGGAATTATTCCAACAGCCTATTTTACATTTAAATAGCCCCGTTTCAGTGCCTAAGGCTCTAGTTTGATACTCGAATAGTATGATTCAATTTATTTCTATATGTTCTATAAAGTTTTCGAGAGTTGTCGTTCTAGTTAGCCGGGCAATTTCTGTATAGCTTGTTCTTTTCATGGATTGAGGTTAAAATACCACCGGTTACCCAGGGTTTAATAATACTTTTACTAGATGTTTCATAGGTAACCAACGGGAAGCATGTATTATAGGCAGAGTTGAATTCAACTAAAAATTTATCTACAGCCTCGTTTACATCAGTGTTTTCTTGCGAAATAGGACTCCAGTAAATGTCTTCAATCTTTTTAATAAACTTCTCCTTATTATCTGGGGTAACACGCCTGTATGTTATTGTTTCTTTTGGTGCTTTGTATAATTGCACGGTTTGGAGTATATGGAAAACAGGAAAATGGTCTGTAATACCAGTTAAAAATATACCAGAAAGAAGATTGTCTTCATGGAAATTCAAAAATATATTGTCGATTAGCGTTGCTGAATTTTCCTTTACTCTAGTCGGTTTTGTAATTTGAGGAAAGAAGTAACTAGATTTAAGAATATCGAGAAATTCCTTCGATGGGCAGTGAATATCAGTCTTAAATAAATCGATATTAAAATCTCCCATGAGGATAGACTTTTTCCGCTCTTTATCTATTGTTTTAAGTATGTTAGTGAGATTGCGATTGAAGACATTGACATTTTTCCCAGGTGGACGGTAGAATATGCCAACAATATGTTTTTCATTGTTAAATTCTAGTTCAACAAACAATGATTCATATTCACCGTCGTCATCAAGAAAGGACATATCCTTGCGTTCTTTACAATATTTAATGGTATCTTTTACGTATAGAATAAGTCCCCCGCCCATTTTTTTTTCTTCTTGACGATGAAAATGGTTTGTACCCGGGTATATCAAATAAAGATTCAGTTGAAGGGTTTAGCCAACTTTCAGTAAATCCAATCACCGAAAAATTGAGCTCTAAGTTATGTATAAAACCGGTAATTCCAGAAAAGTGCTTACCGAGACTTCTGGCATTCATGTGTATAAGTGACAATGATTCATTGTCTTTTGAACGCGGAAATTTCGAGTCACTTTTAAACGGCGTTTCTGTGTAGTAATTCGATTGATGTATGTCAAGATTTCCCCAGTGCGAAATTTCATGCTCATTATCATCAGTTAGGGTTTTACAGTGATCAATGTCATTTAACTGGATCGGGTTGAAACATTTATTACTAATGAATGCAAGATCTATTTCGGGATTCGTAGTGGTAGTTATATCGATAAGTTTCGGTAGCGAGTCTTCGTTAGAAAATGGAAGGAAAGAACAGGAATGGAATGGGAATGGAACAGCTTCAGGATCAATGTTTTCCATTCATTCTATTAAATGTGAGTGCAGTATAACCAATTTTCACAAGCAATCTTTGATCTAAAACAGCTATATATATATATCTGGATTGACAAAAAGTATAACAAAAAAAGTACAAAACAAATATACATATGGAAAGCATAACACGAAACCTATATAAAATATAAAAAATAAAATGACCATTGTCCGTATTATCTATATATTTTCCTTCAAGACAACTTATTACTGGGAGGTTATATCAGGAAACAGTGTAGTTTAAATACACGCAGTTGCGTATATAATCGATCTCCGCATATAGTGAGTTAAGGATGTCCGCTAGGGATAATTAAAAAAACCTTTTGAAATATGTATGAAAACTTAGAAATGAGAAGAATAATATAACCAATGTCTTTCAGAATTCATCATGCATTCCGCTGATCAGATCCTTGACTAAATGGTTTTCTAATGTTTTATAATAGAAGGGGGCAAAACTCAAAAATTTAACCACCAGCGGACATCCTTAACGTAGAGACCAATCAGATAGTTTGACCTAGTATAGCAACAGCATACTGACATATTAAGCGACTGTTAAATATACCCTTAGCCGAGCAACCAGTGGATTTACAATAAGCAAATACTCGAGACTAGAATAGAGTAGCTCTACGTACATGGCAAATCTAATATGAAATAATTTGGAAAGGTTCCAATATCGAAGTCTTAGTATTCTATAGTAGTTCATATGTTTAGATTCGACATATATAGTGATGAAATAATCATACTTAGAGGCACCGTTATATATAATTACATTTGACAGTCTACTTTGTACAGACAATATTGTTGAAGTAATCTAATTATTGTTTTGATTAAATATTATTTAATCACGTGGAAATTCTCGGTAATGAATTGCTCTGCTATCATGTAGGTTTCCAATACGTTTGGAGATTGGAAGAGAAAATATCTGGACAATACCCATAAAAGCTAGTTGTTATTTTTTTAGTTAGTAGAAAGGTAAGAAGAATTACCTTGCTGTCATAATCGGGAGTAGTAGGAAAAGAGTAAATTGCCTCTTATTTGCGGCGCGCTCACTTCCGGTTGAGTGGCGCGCTGCCCTCAGCCAATCAGAAGCGAGTATTTTGACCCGGTGCATTATAGGACATATCCAAGATGGCGGCGTCTGCCTTCTGGTTCAAGATGGCGACACGCCCGGCCCTTTTTTTATCCTGAACTTTTTGCGTACCGCAGTGCCTAGTACAATCCCATCAGTGATCCAGTTTTCGCCATCAACCATGCAACCCCTTGAAAATGACCCGGTGGGAACTTTCGTTGGAGCGCAAGTACACATAAACTAAATTGGGTGCAAACATCCGAAAAGTACACATGAACTGATGACATCACGATAGTACCCCGGATATGCTTATTGCGTCTTGGGAGACAGATGCAGCGTTTGGTCTATACCTGTCTTTGACCCCAGGTTAATGTATAGGAGATCAGTTTAACCTGGAATTTGTTGTCAGTCTCTCCAGACAAACTAGTTCACAACCGGATGAAACCAGTTTCTGTCTGGAAAGATCGTGATGTCCTAATGTACGACTTTATCGAAGACCATTTTCAAGCCCCGTTCCGGGCATAATTGTTGTTCTCACGTTCAATAAAAAACAATGAACACCCAAGTGGTGTTTGAGTGTTTTTATTAACTACAACAATGAACCAACAAGAATGCGTAGTGTTCAACAAGAATGCGTATAGCATGTAGCCAACAAGAATGCGTATAGTTCCAACAAGAATGTGTATAGTATGTACAAGTGTCAACGCAAGTCCAGTCAAAATTGTTCACAATGTTACACACGGATTCGTTTTATACGTTCACACTGTCCGGGTTGACTCTAATCTCTCAAATGTCCAAATATGTGGTGCTCACACCATCGGCCTGGACTTTCCGTTTAGGGTACAAGTAGGTGAAGGCGTCTCGCTGCTGGATGTAGGATCGCATCTGGTTCTCGACGACACGAAACCCCTTGTTGGTCCCAGTGGCACTGGCTTTGCTCTGGAGGACGTTCAGGTACAGGGCCTTGTTGATGTTGGGATCGCGTCGACTCACCCCCTTGCAACTGAACTTGTTGTCACTGCCGTAACAAAAGTAGGTTTTGGAACACAAGGCGATCATGGCTTCACCACTCCACTCTAGCTTAAAGAGACCGGGGGTTCGCTTGTCATGCTGGTAGTGGTCGCGTCGAGGCAGCCATTGATCACGTTCGGCTTCGTACTGATCCCTTAGCTCTGCCTTCACCAAACTCTCCCAGTCGGCGTTGGAGACAGCCATGTAGGTGAAATCTGTGTCCATCTCCATCAACTGCCAATCGCTCTGGTCGAAATACACGTGTATAAAGTCAAACAGGAACTCTAACATGCGTAACTTGGCATATTGGTACACCATACATCCGATCTGTAGAGGTAAGTTGTAGGTGATGGTCTTTTTGTCGCATGTGACTTCGAAGGTGTCGTCATCAATGGCATCCATCCGGCAGAACAGAGTCGAGTTGATCCGTTTACGGGCTTGTTTGGTATTGCAAATGTGCACGGTCACGTGGCGATCTTGGTTGGTGACCGTTTTCCCGTATATGTCTCGCCGATAATGGCTTTACCTGGGTTCACATCCCCTCCTCGTCGAGCAGTGGTCACCGTGTCGGAAAAACCTTGCAAACAGGCCTTGGGTGTATATTCCATGGCTTGATACACCCGGGTAACTTCCAGACCGTGACTCATATACCACCGTAGGATAGGGGTACCGAGGAGGATTTTCTCGCCATGCATACTCCCAATGAGCATGCGTCGGGGCTGTGTCAGGAAGTGGTGCTCTTCAGCATAGGCCCGCATGTGGTCGCTGATGTCGTCGCGACTGACCTCTGTGTTCTTGAATATAGGTGGACATTCAGCGAACCTTGGTTTCAGGTGCTCGGGGACGTGGATATCACATTCCACAAAGCCAGAGAGTTGCTCGTTGCGGACAGCGTCAATCCAAAGGTCGGTCGTAGGTCTGCAAGAACTCCCGCAATTCGGGTTGGGTCTGTTGCATGCGTTTGAACTCGCACTCCCACAGCTCAACGTAATCGTAGCCCAGCCCCTTGATGTAATCTCGGTTTTTCTGTGTCTCTTCCCGCAGGACTTGAGGGCTGAGTCCTCGCCGATCGTTGTAGCGATCCCTGGCATAGGCACACTCGTGTCCGTGCCAGTAGCACCCATGGAACTGGAACACAGTTGGTCTGTTGTCGATGAAGGCAAATCCATCGACAGGGAGCCGGCGATCACCGATCCGCTTCTCGGTGGCATTGGCTTGATGAAGGATGGAGACTCCCTGTTGATGGGCTTCCCAATCGAGCCAGTGTTCCGCTAGATGTTTGGTGGGCGTTGCGCCTTGAACTGATCGTCTTGGGGCAGCCACCGGATGTAATGACCTGCTGGCATTGGCTTAGCGAGGCACGACAAATAGAGGGCATTGGCATCAAACCCAATGATCTTATCACAGAGTTTCCCTCCTAGGTCTTTGGATTATGGACGCGGATATTCTCTAATGGACGACGGCTGGATTATGAATGACGGACTGGACGCTTGTAATGGGTAACACCTTGCTCATGGTAGCGATGAAACACAATACTCGGCCCACCCACGATATTCTGATTCAGGCATGTGTGCATGTCGGCGTCTTTCTGATCAATGAGCGAAAAGAAGGTGGGCAGATCGTGGAAGAGGTGCCGCGAGGTGAGTCCGGGAATGCTCACACAGTCCTTGAACATGTCCACGCCCATACTCTGATATAACCGGAACATCTTTTCTGTTGCCTGAAGGAAGCGTACGACGTCCAAGTTGTTGTACCATATGAGAAAATCTCGGAACGTCTTCATGCTGTGGCGGTTCCACACTTGTTGGACTTCGATGTAGGTGTCCTCCGGCAGAGCTTCCCCTTGCAGGTCATTGTAAACGCTTCCCTGTGTGGCAGCTGGGTGTCTTCTAAGAGGTCCAGGCTCGTCATATAGGTGTACGGTAAGTAACCTTTTGTCTGGGTACAGTCGTATGCTTTCACCCACTGATTATAACTGTAATTGGGTGCCAGGTAATTCCGCACATCCAGGAAACGAAGCGTAGTGGTGGAAAGGGCCACGTGGTCGTTGGTCTTCTTTATGACATACTTGACGGTGCCGGCCTTGGCGAGATACGGGTACAAGAAGGTTTTGATGAGATTGAGGTCGTAACGCCCCGAATTGAACCCGAGGACGGGCAACTGACTCAAGTACTCCAGCAAGCGCAACTTCAGTTTCTGAGCATAGGGCTTGGGTGGTTTGACGGGTGATGGAGTGTCCTCGTCCTCGGTGTCTTCCGTAATCTCCGTATCCTCGATGTTCTCGATATCCCCGGTAGTCTCCATATCCTCGATGCCTTGGGGAAGTGTGGTAATACGGGGGTCTAGCTCGTCTAAGGCATACTGGAAGGTGGAAACTAGATGCTCGAAACTGGCTAGACTCACCGTCTCCAAATACTCCATCATCCGGGCAGTCAGTTCATGGGGATCACCCATTGAGATCAAACACAGTGGGGTGTGGTACCCGGGCACGTTGGTATGGATACTCACACTGAGTGGAATGTGGCGCTGTGTCCATTGCGTTTTCGTAGAGGTCGCTTCCATGGGTTCAAGAATGGATTCAAAATCGTAACAGGCACGGAACGGGAAATAGCGCTGCTCGATGGGAATGTCGATGCCTTCGTCGGCGAGCTCTTCAAAGATGGTCGGGGTGTTGTGGAAGACGCCGCCAGGGTACTTCCGTTTGACGGCGCCGTCACATGTCTTCTCGTGCCTATGTAAGTTGGTGGAGCGATGAAACACCCGATGGCATGTGCAGGTCCATGATGTACGAGAAATGCCCCACTATCCCGTCCTGGTACAAGTTGAGATTCAGGGTCGTGGTATAACGCTCGGGTGACCGATGGATTAGTTGGGCGATGAATTGGTCGTCGGATTCACAGGTGAGGTTGTAGACGAAAATATTGACCTCGAACAACGTTTCGACCACGTCTAGTTTACTCAACGGCACGCCACGGAAATGGTGAGGTTCAATCTCTTGGTCTTTTAAATAGGCCTTGTAGTATTCGTTGGCGGCAAGGTCACACTTTCTGGCTGGTACCTGGTCCAAATGAATCGCCAGACATCGGAATAAACATTTCCGGTCAGTATACGTCCATTGGCGCCGCCCATTAAGGGATGCATGCCTTCTCGCTGTTTCAGGCAAGCAGGTAAGTCGACGAACGTGCCAATGGGGTGATCTGTCAATTTGGTGACGAAAAAGGTGACGTTCGTTGCCATCTCCACGGTCCATTGGGTGTTGGGGCGTTGTCGCTGGGCCCAGTCCAAGGGATCCACTAACTCGACCTGGGTCAGAACCATCTCCAGTGAGGTTCGATCAGTTACCGTGAAGGGCTTGGCGTATACGTGAGTATTGGCACTCGGGTAATAGTATCGCAGTTGGTCCGTTGCCTTGTGTCGTAACAGGTAGCCAAACGAAAGATTAAGCTTGAATGCGCAGGATTGGTCGTGAAAGATGGCGTTGACGTAGTTGGAGAGATGTGCTAGGTCCGTCAGTCGAAAGTTGTAGCGATCTTGAAGTCGACGCCGGCGATGAAAGCAATGCCGGATATTGGGCCAATGGCGTCGATACATGTCACTCACGGGATCGTCTTCAGCAAATATGTCGCTGGGCACGTCCACCGGGTCATTGATAAAATGACCCTCCTCATTGCAGAACGCCAAAATCTCCACGGGTTCAGGGGCCGGGATCAGTATGGACTTGGTAGGTCGTGGGATGTGCATGGGCTCCGGTGTAGCAGGGGTTGGGATCTGTTTGGGCTCCGGTGTGTCAGCCGTTTCCGTGGGTTCCTCCACACGAGGCTGAATGAGTGGTGTGTTGCGTCCATGGCGATCCGTTCATGGCGCTGCAAACCAACTACTGAACATGATACATAAACTGCAAAAGACTGGAGCACGTTTGATCTTAGACAAAACAAAACATACTCCTTCTGCTCAACTTTTTAACATGCTACAGTGGCAAACAGTATTTAATTTGATTAAACTCAATAAAGGAGTTACTGTATACAAATCACTCAATGGGTATTACCCAGATTACATGAAAAATCTATTCACTGATAACATTGGTCAAAGAACTCTGAGATCTGCTGCTATAAACATCTCAAAGTTCCCTTCCCCCATACCGAGCTGTTTAAGAAAAGCCTAATATATTCAGGATCGGTCCTGTGGAATTCCCTGCCAGCCAATAATACACAAAATGCTTCCTCTGTTCAGAGCTTTAAAACCTTGTTTGTGCAACAATATCTCCTTAAATCCCTAGATTGTATAATTATGCTCCTTTGCCTGTATTGCGTTCACAGTGATGCATACCAAATTGGTAAGTATATAATTTTCTATTGTCCATATGAATGTTATCGTTTTTGCTACCATTTGAGTGTGATATGAATGGCATGTGAACGTTTTGTGTGTGAGGGCCTCAGGGAAGATCAGCATTGTTTGTTGACTGAGAATACATTTGTACTTCACCCTCTTGAAATAAAGTTTTATTATTATTATTATTAAGATGTCACTTCTGAATATTATGTTCGAAATTAAATACCTGGATGCGGTCATCTATGCTACTGGATTTGTAATTCTTGTAACTATTCCATGGAAGAAATGAAAATAGTTCAATTTAAGCTTCTTGAATTTTACATGTACGAAACATGATTTGGTTCAGGTTCTTGTAATTCAAATGCCTGTATTTGTCCTTAATATTGAAAATAATACCAATTAGATGTTGCGCCAAGTGTTAAAACTTAGCAAGATAAATGATTCCTCTCTCTATGATGTAGTGTTAAGAAGTTATTGTACAAGGCATTATTACCCCCAAGATCCAACTGACAAGGTATAGGTCACTTACAAAAAAAATTAACTCACCAGCTTACTGCATTTCAGTGTTCTGTTTATCTTATGAAAAGTTGATAATTTCTCATCACAACACACAGCTTTCGGAAATTTTAATAATGATGAAAATTTGATGAATATACTTGAATATCATAATCAAAACTGTTCAAGAAATAATCATCCCTCCAACAGTTTCACCGCTTTACAAGGAAATTAGCAGTTCTTACTCTTTCTACAGCAGTCATAATTCTTCAAATTACTCCACCTTATGTAAGAAGGCATACTTGTTAGGTGATTTAGTGTCCTATAGAAGGGGAAATCAAATTACATGTAATAGTATTCTTCGGTAAATTAGATTTCTTATTTATAAGAATAGACAGCAACAGTTCTTCCAATTATTCCATTATGAAGGAGGCATCTTTTCAGCTGTTTGAATTTATTGTGCTAGGAGGATTGCTTAATTGCAATTAAAACATCGAGAATTTCCCAGGAAGCAATTGTACACATAACCTTTCAGGATTGAACCTACATACTTTGAGTTGGATTCTTGTGACCATATTACCAGATGTATCTAGTATACATTGTATAAGTTCACAAGATCTAGCTAGAATCCCCTAAGCTATACATGTATTGTCAGAAGACAGCATTGACCACCACCTTCCTGCTTATAGCACATGTGACGTGGCAGGTCACTATTGTTGGTGCGCCATGTTCGTGCTGATATCGACTGATCTCGCTGTTTGTTATGTTGTAATTCAAATACTCCGCCTTTTGAAATGTACACACAGATCACCCATGACGCCACACGAATCTTGTGAAGTGGGCCTATAATGTTTATCTTTCGTACACTTCCAGTTTATGAGCTTCTGGTATTGTAGAAACACTATTGGTATTGTAGAAATAAATGAAACAATATGCGAAGGTCATTCAGCTTCATAAATGCTCAACATTATGTAATGACCATGTGCATTTATGGTGTGCCATTTAGAAAGGCAAAATCCTACACCATGTACAGTGAGAACAGCAATAGATAGTGTATTCAACCTTCAAGTCTTTATTGTGTAGGTATGATCTTGTTAGTTGATATTATTTTCAAGATAAATGTTTCTGATACCATTTGTACAAGGGGAAACCCTCTTCCTCAGGAATATATATCAACCTAGATGTAGCAATGCTGTTGTGTTTTCAGTTACTGATGATGCAGTGAATCAATGCAAGGGCATATGAATCACAAAATTGGATATAACCACAACATCAAAATGTAAAAGATTAAATCTTGCCTTGCAGCATATGGAACATCTCTCTGAATATATGAACTGTAACAGATAGGCACATCTATTAATGCCCCAGCCTTGGAATTATTTGATATGCATATAGTAACATAGTCTTGCCAATTGCCTGATAGAGATCAGGTTTGCAGTTATCAATTTATCAATTCTGTACGGTTTTAGAGTATTCATAAAGATGTGTTGTCTTATTCCATGCTCCCCCTATTCAGTTGTAGCTTTACCCACACAAGCTTGATTCAGTGTTGTGAATCAACTGTTAAAACTGGATTGGAGTGATAGTCATGTGATCGGACAAAACCCCCACGGACAAACCCCCCCAGGACAAAACCCCCACCGGCTACCTAGAAATCGAGCAAGATCAATTTCCCGTTCAGTACATTAGGATCTATCAATTAATCCTCTGTTCGAATCCAGTCAAATCTTGATAGAGATCTGTTGGATTGAGGAGTAGACCCTTGCGGATGTCAATTAATCGAAAAGGTTTCTGTTAACATTATTTCAAAATAAAAAAACCCCCCAATTTTAGTAAAATGGCAAAAACTGAAATCACTTGTATTGAGGAAAAATTGGACTATTGGTTATTCTCTGCCCCAGGCGCTGGCTTATCAACAATAACTGACTGAATGCAGACTAATAATCCTGCGCATATGGAGTCTGAGATGGTTCAATTTCAAGTTTTACCACTGTGCATTCTCACAGAACTTCATGTATTGCCATGCAAACCCTATCACTCTCGTTCTTGGCTCAGCTGAGATTACAATGTAGTACTGCCAGGACCAACAACGAACTGGCAGTTAATTGCATTAGCATTCTCGATCACGATCTGCGGGCAGTTTCGACATACCCATCCACAGATGGGCCCTTCTGTAGGAGGCTGGTAACCTCCACCATATATCTGTTGTACCATGTCAATTATAATTCTCTGTTTTATTTTTTAGTTAAATGTTTTATCACAGCTAATGACCGACCAGCCTTCCAGCCATGGCTCGGGTCTCAAGCAACCTCACAATTTTCAACACCACTGAATCACAAAGAGCCTCATTTTCAGTATCTGGATATTCCATTCAAATATTGGGGATTATCATGGAACCTGTTATGATGGGTAGGGGAAAGGGTTGCACGCCGGCGTGCTCTGCATGACCATGCAGAGCCCGTTGTATCACGATGGAGTACCCGAACTTATCCATCCATCATTCTGCAGTCAAGAGAAGATCCGGTCACAAAATTGATTGGATAATGTCATTAGGGATATTGGGATGTATGCATTATCTTCTTGTGTTGTAGGTATCGATTCAACATTAATTTCTTTATCTAGGTCATGCCCTATTATGGTTCAACATGTTCTGCTGTTCTGTCATATGGTGCATGAACAAAGTTACATCCCATGACTCTAAGCAGAAATTGGGGCCAGTGGTAGTCTCTCCAAACAAATGTAATGAAAGTGTCCATAAGAAGGAAATTTTTTTTCAGGGATCCAGAGATGCTACGGAACGACCGAATGAATTCATTTTAAGATATCTATATCTAATCAAGGTAACCATGACGCGGTGTGGTTTCTGAAATTACGCGATTATTTAAGCGTAAAATCTCTCAACCCCATGCAGCCTATGGCAAATCTGTCAGAAAAAAATAGCGTTGGCTCTTCATACCCCCCCTCCCTCCCGGAGTTGGTCAAGGTCAGTGTAGAACTGTACTACAAATGATGATTTTTCATGGAAAAGAACACTCTCAAAGTTTAAGTTCAGTGTTATAATGATCCCATATCTCAAGTGATTGATCATAGTATCGGGATACATATTCCAAGTACGTCGGATCAAAGCAAGTTGATATGGAGCAAAGCGTCGAAATATGGACCATCTAACATTCTCCCATCATAAGACTTGTCAAGAGCAACTTCGTCATATTTTAAACATATTGAGTATGATACTTACTAAACTCGCACCACTGTATCAAACGATGTTCTCACATTTAATAGCTGAAATTATAGATGTGTCTCTTTCTGCCGTCGTCTCCACAATGATTGACCTACCCAACTTGCAGCGATGCCGTTGAGTGTTTACAAAAATATTTCCGGTTCTCGCTACGGTGAAACTTTACGCGTTCCAGTAAACGAATAAGAATTTGTCTCAAAAAAAAGGAGGGAGGGGTTGTGTGCTGGTGAGGTAGATCTGGTAGAATTGAGGCAAGTCGCTCCTCTCGCCAGGCAGGCAGGCAGCTGCTGGTCAGCTTCAGGCTGAAGTATATCCACTGGTCAGGCAAGTCGCTCCTCTCGTCCGGCAGCTACTGGTCAGCCTCAGGCTGAGGTATATTCACTGGTCAGGCAAGTCGCTCCTCGTCAGGCTGGTCCGGTAGGCTCAGGCTGGCAGGTAGTGCAGCGTCGGAAGGTCAGTGAAAGAATGACGCAATGCCTTGAAAATTCCGGCTTTTATAGGGAAAATAGAAGTACCCGGATGTAGGCGCGGACGTAGGCGAAAGCATCCTAGTGCCCGAATGTAGGCGCAGACGTGAGCGAAATTCTAGTACCCGTCCATTGGTTCTTTTATCGATCGCTCATTGGCTCTTTTTCTTGACCGCTGATTGGCCCAAATGGAACTGCCCATCCTTCCCAGGTCAATTTACAATCCCCTTTCAAGCTCTGTATATCGATCGGATTGCAACATTGTTGCAATTCGAGGAGCCAGGTGTTCGGCACGTGAGCTCACTCACACAGACACGTAGGCACCAGACCAGGTGTTCACGGTTTGGCACGATGCCGCAACATTGTAGCGATCGTAGTGTAACATTGTTGCAATTCGAAGAGCCAGGTGTTCGGCACGTGAGGTCACAGACACGTAGGCACCAGACCAGGTGTTCACTGTTTGGCACGATGGCGCAACATTGTAGCGATCGTGGTGCAACATTGTTAGTTCGGCACGTGAGCTCACTCACACGTAGGCACCAGACCAGGTGCTCTGCATGGGGGGGGGGGCACTGCGGTACGCAAAAAGTTCAGGTTAAAAAAGGGTCCGGACGTGCCGCCATCTTGAACCAGAAGGCAGACGCCGCCATCTTGGATATGTCCCATAATGCACCGGGTCAAAATACTCGCTTCTGATTGGCTGAGGGCAGCGCGCCACTCAACCGGAAGTGAGTGCGCCACAAATAAGAGGCAATTTACTCTTTTCCTACTACTATCGGGCGACCTTCCTCATTATAAAATTAGGGAGACACCACTTTGTACGAAACCGTGGCAAGTGTGGAGTGCACCCTAGAGTTGTAATTTCCTATATCGAAAATTCAGTGACAATTTTCGATATCGGAAATGGAATTGTCCCCGAATTTCCGATATCGGAAATTGCAATTCCCGTTATCTGAAATTCAATTTCCGATATCGAAAATTCTAATTCCGATATCGGGAATTGAAGGTCATGAATTTCCGATATCGGAAATTCTCGAATAAAAAGCACTTTGGCTTGCCATATCTACCATCCAATACCCCACAGGCCAGGCAACTATGCCGAAATTGTACAGGTTCAACACAGGGTGATGGCAGTGAAAACAGAGCTGGATGGTAGGCCAATGGTGTGGTAGTAGTCCAATATGATGTGACTGGAATATATCCTCCTATAATATGTTGATGTCTACTGGTCCGTATCACAGTCACATAGTAGTGCCATATTGGACAGAGGTAAGGCTCCGGACGTCTAAAATTGTGAAATTTTGATACAATAAAACACTGACGTGATTGCTGGCCGGTTTGAATGAAATCATGCGGCTTAGCTCCACAAAATGGCACATTTCAAGTAATGGCTGTTCCAGAAAAAAATACATGGGGGGGGGGGGGCGGCGGAAGGCATTTTTGAATTATACCCACCACCTATAGGAATGTTAGGCCTCCAGGAGCCACTACCCATAGAAATTGTTAATCTTCGAAGACCACCACCGATAGAAAGGTTATTACTCTTGTACAACCCACCACCCATAGAAATCTATCGGTAATTTTAGCTGTGCTCCATAAAATGTTTCAAACCACTGTATGCATGTACAGGCATGGATGATTAAAGAGCTCCAAAGATGTCTGATAACAAGATGTTTTGTTATCTGTCACACCAAACGACTGACCGGATGGACTAGCTTCAATTTCTTTAAAAAATTAGACAGCATGATTATAGCCTTAGGTCGAATCGTTCCGAGTTCGCCCACTTATATTAAAATATCATTGGATTAAACTTGTTGACTGCATAAACTTCATGATGAGAGTATAAGAACTGCCTAAAGAAATTTGTCCTTTCACATCGATAGATGGTTTATAAATTAGTGCGTGTTTACAACACGGCGGGACTGAGGAATGGCGGCGCAGTGGTTTGCGCAGTTGGATTTGGCGGAAGTACAAGGTTCGGCAAACTTCGGAAAATGGCCGAATGGTAGCGGACTGGAATGGGAGACAACTCTTGCCGCCTTTTCACCACTCACCAATAGAATGTGCTAGAAAATCCAATACACCGTTCAATACGACAGAAACGAAACGAAGTTTTCGTTGCATCGAAAGTCTTAAAGATCCCACCACCCATAGAAATAACTTTTTGACATCGACACCCACTACCAACAGAAGTAGTTTACTATAATCTACAACCACCCACAGAAATATAGTTCGTAATAAAAGGACCACCCACAGAAAAATATATCAAGTGCCTTCCGCCCCCCCCCCCCATGTATTTTTTTCTGGAACAGCCCTAATCTATCAACCTCCGATTAAACCATGGGCACACAAATTTTGTCCTATCGGCGTAAAAACGTTAGGTGGCCTTCAATATTAGCGCAAGCAGGAAATGACTTACACACACATATACACGTGTTGGTAATCACGTGATACTTTGAGATACGGGGTCTTACAAAATTGCAACTTCCTGGATAACAACTTTGATGGCTCAGGTGCTAGATAACAACTTCTTGTGTGGATCGAGTGCTGAATAAGAAATGTTTGATAACAACTTCTGTTATAGCACAGGTGCTGGATAACAACTTCTGCTATGGTTCGGGTGCTGGATAACAACTTCTTTTATGGCTCTGGCACTGAATATCAACTTCATTTACGGCTCGGGTCCTGGTTAACTTCATTAAGGCTCAGATGCTAAATAACAACTACTTCTATGGCTCGGGTGCTAAATAACAACTTTTATATGGCTCAGATGCTGGATAATAGCTTGTTTTAAGGCTCAGGTGTTGGATAACAGCTTCTGTGGCTCAGGGGTGCTGGATAACAGCTTCTTTTATTGATCAGGTGCTGGATAACAACGTCTTTTATGGTTCAGGTGCTGGATAACAACTTTTTTCATGGCTCAGGTGCTGGATAACCAATTCCTGTTGTGGATCGAGTGCTGGATAACAAATGTTGGATAACAACTTCTGCTATAGCTCATGAGCTGGATAACAACTTCTGCTACGGCTCTGGTGCTGAATGTCAACTTATTTTATGACACGGGTGCTGGTTAGCAACTTCTTTTAAGACTGGATAACAATTACTTTTATGACTCGGATGCTAAATAACAAGCTTTTTATGGCTCAGATGCTGGATAATAACTTCTTTTGTGGCTCAGGTGCTGGATAACAACTTTTGTGGCTCAGTTGCTGGATAACAGCTTTTGTGGCTCAGGTGCTGGATGACAGCGTCTTTTATGGCTCGGGTGCTGGATAACAGCGTTTATGGCTCAAGTGCTGGATAACATCTTTTATGGTTCAGGTGCGGGAAAGCAACTTCTTTTATGGCTCAGGTGATGGATAACAATATCTGTTATGGCTCAGGTGAGATAACTTTTTTATTGCTCAGGTGCTGGATAACAACTTCTTTTATGGCTCAGGTGCTGGATAACAACATCATTTATGGCTCAGGTGTTGAATAACTTCTTTTTTATGGCTCAGGTGCTGGAAAGCAACTTCTTTTGTGACTTTGGTGCTGGACGACAATGTATTTGTGGTTCAGGGGTGCTGGATAACAACATCTTTTATGGCTCAGGTGCTTGATAACAACTTCTTTCTCGGCTCAGGTGCTGGATAACAACGTCTGTTATGGCTCAGGTGCTGGATAATAAATTCGTGTATGGCTTATGTGCTGGATAACAACGTATGTTATGGCTCAAGTTCTAAATAAGAACGTCTTTCATGGCTCAGGTGCTCGATAACAACTTCTTTCATGGCTCAGGTGCTGGATAACTTATTTTTTGGCTTAGGTGCTGGATAACAATGTATCTTATGGCTGAGGAGCTGGGTAACAACCTCATACATGATTCTGGTGCTGGATAACAACTTCTTTTTTGGCTCAGTTACTAGATAATTACTCCTTTTTGCTCAGTTGCTGGATAACAACTTCTTTTATGACTCAGGTGCAGGATAACTTCTTTTATGGCTCAGCTGCTGGAAAGTAACTTCTTTTGTGACTTTGGTGCTGGACCACTATAATTCAAATGAGAGTTCTTTTCAATTAATTATGTGTGAGAACATTGATTAAACAAAGTACGTCCACACCAAACTGTCTGTGCTTGTCAACTACATCTGTTATGGCTCAGGTGCTTGATAACTTCTTTTATGGCTCAGGTGCTGGATAACAATGTCTGTTACGGCTCAGGCGCTGGATAACAACGTATTTCGTGGCTCAGGTCCTGGATAACAACTTCTTTTATGGCTCAGGTACTGGATAACTTCTTTCAAGGCTTCGAAGCTGGACACATGACCCCCAGACCACTATAATTCAAATGAGAGTTCTTTTCAAATTAATTATGTGTGAGAACATTGATTAAACAAAGTACGTCCACATCAAACTATCTGTGCAATATTTAAAGCAACAGTGAGATAATTAAAGAAGATTGCGTGACTAAGGTTACCGTGACTCCGGTTACAGTTTGTCCGAAGCTAAACCTCGACACAAAAGCTTTGCTCAGTACAGAATATGCAACACTCGTAATATATGAACAGTGCTGTATGATAATTCCAAATGTGCTTGGATATCATAGATTTTTATCATGTTATGTTTATTAAACTCACTCCATCACTGCAGTATCATGGTCCAGTAGGTGGTACACATTTGTAGTATTTTACTTGTATGATACAACTCAACCAGTAAGACCAATTTAAAAGAAACAATTCAGCGTGATGTTACGCTCATACTATTCAGCTTGTATCACTGACGTCCCTACTCTCCTTGCTCCCACCGCTGATTCACATCGCATATTTCGCGCCTCTTGGCCGTAAGGGGGCGCTCTGCACAGGCCAACCACCAATGACCAATGAATATCACTCTTACGGAAGAGTCTTGGCATTATGAGTTGTCTCCCTTTTCAAATGTTCATATGTCGTTAACGGCAAAACTAACAATAAACGGACGGCAAAACAGCTCTTACGTCAATTTCTGAGTTAAGAGTGAACAAATTTTTGGATAACTTCCTCCATTGTTTAGTAAGGTTCGTCAACTGATTGCAAACATTTGTTCACTGATACCTTCAAATAATTAACAAATAAATCCCTGTAAATGTTGTTCATATCCCACTGATAAGATCACGCTTTATCGTCATGAGTATATAAGGAAATCAAGCTGCCTAGAATGGTAACGTAAAAACACCGTTCAATTTTTTCAGATTTTGAATTGAATGTTGACTGTAATACAGACGGGGAAAAGTTCCTTTCAGAGATGCGGTAAGAGGGCGTGTCGCTGTCAAAATATTGGCATGGCTTCCACATTACGTGACAGTCGTGATCTCACTATCATGAAGGCATGACGTAATTTCGATCACGTGAGGTAGTTAGCCAATCGTGGTTAGTATGAGTAATCTGGTTATCTCCGAGCTATTACGGCACGGCGATTGGGTAACCAGATAAAGCGCCCCCTTACGGCCAAGAGGCGCGAACTTGGCGATGTGAATCAGCGGGCAACCTCCCCACAGCGCATGCTCCATTTCGCAGGCTCCAATAACATCCCTGCCTCCAATAGCGGAAGTTGACCTTTACTACGTTGCTATGACGTATAGGGGAAACCAACCAACGCACGGTTCAGTTTGAATCCGACCAAACGACTCCTTTAGTGTTGCACATGAGCGAACTACTTTTCATATGCTCTGTCCAGATAAACAGGGAAAATTATCTCCAGATAATTCTTTTTAACGCTAGGTCAACGGAGGTATTATGCAGACTTGAAAAGTAATCAAAATTTTCGTTAAACATCTATTTTACTATATATGATGTCACTTCCGGCGATGTGCGCGAAGGCCCCGAATCCGGTCCAAAAATCTGACTGGTGGCTGGGGTGTTATTAGACCCCCAGCGAGGTGGTTGATCAGCGGGGGGAACCGTCAGAATTTTAAGGACCGGGCTATACAATATTATCAGCGACGATTGGTCGAAATTATCTCCAAAAGTCAGGGGCAGATAATCCAGTGGGCGGGAGATGACTTTTTTGAATAATTTCGACCAGTCGTCGCTGATAATATTGTATAGCCCGGTTCTTAAAATTCTGACGGAAGTGTTTTTTGCCGGAGTGCTGGCTAAAAGTTTTAAAAGCCGTGTTTTGGCGCGAAGAATGAATTTCTCTCCTCAAGGGAAGGTTTATATATTCAAAGCGTATATATTCCGAAGGTTGGTCCACTTGGGAGACGGATGGCATTTGGAAAGGTAGGCTTTCGTTCTTTTTTGAGAATGTTTTGAAATGACCGTGTTGAGCGGTTTTCTTTTTTATTCTATGTCATAGAGGGCAGGGTATGGTAGATAATTAAAAAATGTAGTAACTCGGCTTGACATTATAGGGAATGACTTTAATTGAGCCAAAGATGAAAGAAAAATACACTTAGAAAAAATATTTTAAAAAATAAATAAATAAAAAAAATCGATTTAAAAAAAATATATATATTTATTAATTTTCATAATTTATTGAAAAAATGTATACGTAGACATCGACCATCCAATATCCCACAGGCCAGGCAACTGTGGAACAAGAAGAGTAGGGACGTCAGTGATACAAGTTGTTTATCAGCGTAGCGTGATGTATGCGTAGGTCAATATACACATACGACTCAATCTTCGTTTTATCAAGCCAATTTCTATGTTCCCACTTCGAACTTCCCTTATCTGGCCCCCCTTCAATGTTCAAAGAACGTATAAATAGACAAGAGACGTCACTGACCTCGAAACCATTTGAATTTCGAAATGTGTCATAGTATAGCTTCATTGATTGACTGACATATATATTTGGCCAATACAACCGGCATATTAGGAGGAATGACGCCACTACTTGAGAAGTCGATGGACAGTGGTTCTCTCCGGGTACTCCGGTTTCCTCCACCAACCAAACTGACTGTCCCCATATGAGTGAAACAACATTGAGTGTGACATTAAGCCAAATCCGTGTGAAATTTGCACCTCGGATTTTGAACACTGAATGTGGTCAGATGAACCAAGGCAGGTTCGAAGTGGAAACATAGAAATTGGCTTGATAAAATGAAGATGTCATTTTCGCACTTCCTTAACACGGGGTCGGATGTTTGCCGCTCACAAGCGCACTGAAATCACGGCATAAGTGGTTATGTGTTTACCCATAAAAAGATCTACACGCGTGAGAATAATAACCGATGTTAACCCAATGTTCACCCAATTTTGGTCTGTCGTCGCAGTATTTTGTTCATTGAGCAATTTAAATGCTTTCAACCATTTATTCAAGTATAGATATTTGAAGAATGGTCATCCACACAACTGAAATAATCTGAATGCTTCTCAAATCAATCATATGTACTACGAATCAGGCGATCAGGTGAAGATTGTGTCAACATCATGTCTACATCATGTCAACATATAGTGTTAACTTCTTTCTTGTACTACAGTACACATCTTCATTTTTGCAAACCAATTTCTACGTTCCCACTTCGACTCTGCCTGGATTTATCTGACCACCTTCAGTGTTCAAAATCCGAGGTGTAAATTTCACCTGTGAACGAGAGACGAACCAATCAGAACATACACGCCGATTGTGTGTAGAGTGACGTCACCCTCAAGTAGCGGCGTCATTCCTCCTAATGTGGTTGCAATTAAGGGCGGATCCAGCGAAAATTCACATGCAGCCCGACAGGCGAGGGTCCAGGGGCCGCCTAGGCCCCAGAGTTCTAGATCACCGGAGATGCGTTCTAAACGTTTTCCAGGAAATAAATCTGAACATAATGTATGCAGATTTATGGTTATATTTTCACGTTTCTTTTGCATTTATAAGCACACCTCATGCCTGAATCTGTTACGATCTCTGGCCTATGATCGTAAATGATAAACACACGATAATGTTCATAACTTCAACAACTGTATTTTAACAATAACTTGGGCGGATGTACATGAGACGCCAGTACGCATGCTCACAGAGAGGGTAACTTAAAGTTCTGACTAGGAACCGGAATGGATTATTGAATAGCTGTATATCACAACATCCCCTTTCTCTGAAGATTTATATAATCAAAATACGTAAAAGGGAAATGAATGACTACACAATTAATTCTATCGATGTGTGAGCACCGTACTGTAATTTCGCTATTACAGTGAAATAAAGTTTTGATTAGATATTGAATTACTGTATTCAGTTGGTTATTGAATAGTTCAGTTCTTCTGATTTCAGTTCTTCAGTTCGTGTTAATTTGTGGCTTAATAGGTGACTTAACCCATCATCATCATAGACGTCAGTTCATGAGTTCGCAAGATGACGTGTCCAGATTACATGTCCATGACTTGTCGCGCTTTTACGATTCGGCCACTGCGGGTTGTAGGCTATAAGCCGAACTATTGGATTGATCAAATGCCAAACTACCCTTCTCAACAGATGAAGGAGGGCGAATGGCCATGCCCTTCACAGATGGTAAAGGAGGGCCGTCAGCCTCACTACCCCCAGAGTTCGATGTGGGAGGGCTGTTCCTGATATGATTCCGCGAGGTTACATCTGATGATGGATCCCATTCATCCGAACTCCATGAGGAGGGAAAATATTGTGTGTTCTTAAGGTCGAACCTGACCTGCTTTTGGTCATTCTGTGGCACGTGTCGTAGTTGTGAACGATTCCGTCTAAGACTCTGGCCTTTTGGGGTGGTTACGATGTATGACCGAGGTGTTGGATGACGACTTTGAATGGTCGCTGGTTCCCATTTCCGGGTCGTCGGATCTTGGATTGCGATTTTCTGGCCCGGTGCCAGGCTTGGTAGCTCTGTGGTATGTCGGTCATAGTACTGCTTTTGGATTTGTTGTTTCTCGGCAAGCCTGTCTGTGATATTGTCACTGCCTCGTTCTCTGTGGATTCTTCTTGGCAGGTTGTTTTGCATGGTTCTCCCAAGCAACAATTCGGCTGGGGCTGGTAGTTTATGATCTACCGGTGTGTTACGAGGGCAGAGGAGAGCTAGGTTTGGATCACTGTTTCGCCTTCTTGATTACTTTTTTCACGGTTTTGACTTGATTGATTGATTGATATTTATTCACCATATACCAACATAACAATAAATATAACAATGATAAACTAATGGTTCAGATAATACAATATATATACATAATGGTTGGTGTGATAATGGCAGGAATAAAACCCAGATGGGTTTCTTTCTATCCCATAATAATTTAGTGTATATGATAATAAAAAATAAATTTAAGTATATAGATATTTTTACTAACAATATAATGGTGAATTATATGAGCTCAGAGAGATCAATTACATTTGTTTTGAACGTATACAAAGGAAAGGATAGCTAAATATGTGTACTTGGGGAACATAAAACACAACATTAGTAATATATATATATTTTTTTCAAGTGTTGCATCAGTAGATACTAATATATATGATAGCTATGATACAATGATATATATAACTATGATTATATACACATACATAAACACACATGTACACACACGCGCACATCCACGCACACACACACACCAATATATATATGAGACTTAATGTCATGAAATAATTTTTTTATGGTAGGCTATTGAATGGTCATCTTACTTTTAGTTTTGAATGTCGCGAGTTATTAGGTGGTATTTTAATCTTTTTTTGAATAATGATATGGAAGTAATTGACTCGAGTTCTGTGTTAAGTTGGTTCCATATTCGCGGTCCTTTGATATAAGTAGTATAAAATGATAGTTGAGAACTGTAGAGAACTGTCGTGTTTGGTATTGATGAATGTTTTGCAGTCTGGTAAAGTAAGTTCGGAAGCGATTTGGTAAAGAAAATGGTTGGTGTATAGCTTTGTGGATTAAATTTAGGATTAGATAGTCCTTGATTTTATTGAAAATTAACATGTTTAGTTGGATGAGTAATGGTTTAGTACATATATGTGCGTATGTAGTTTTTTTAATCTGCTATCAGGAGGTAGTCTTCGTCTCCTATGTAAAACAAATCAGAACCCAGTGTGTGCCAAGCTCTGGGTGGCACATCTGAAGGGATAAGTGGTTCCTTAGCTTGTCAATTTGGTTTTCTCCGTCCTCTGATGTGCAGCATGTAGCTTTGTGAGTTCGAGGGATAATTATCCTTGGTCCCTTGAGTAGCAGACCATCGTCCATCGATAGTTCATCCCTATATGCCCAGTATGGTTTCGTCAACGTGTCAAGTTCCTCCTGTGTACTAGGCCATCCAGTGTAGATGATCTCCTTGAGGGAGTTCAGCTCCGGATCCTGTGCAGTTGCCAGTTTTAGGCGATTTATCATTCCAGCCGTGAATTGCGGGCAAATTTCATGGATTTGAATATCCATGTCAGCTACCGGTCTTTTGTCCTCCGGTGAAGATCTGGACAGGGCGTCGGCGAGAAGCATCTCCTTTCCAGGTTTGCATTTAATAGTTAGCGAGTAAGACTGTAGACGGAGAAGCATTCTCTGTAACCGTGGTGGAGCAGAGGTAAGGTGTTTCAAGTGTATTGATTCCAGCGGCTTGTGGTCGGATTCCACAATGAAATTCTGCCCATGTGAAAACGTTCACATCCGTAGACCACAGCCAGTAATTCCCTTCTATGTTAGCATACCTTATTTCTGCCTCTGTGAGTGCTTTGCTAGCGAATGCTATAGGTTTTCCTCCTTGTGTCAATGCAGCTCCTAGACCTTTCATAGAAGCGTCAACCTGAAGCGTCATCTTTTGTGTCGGGTTGAAGTAAGCGAGTGTCACTTCAGTGCTGATGGATTGTTTTATTCGGTCAAACACCATCTGGTGTGACGCTGTCCAATCAAAGTTATTGCCCTTCTTGAGGAGGTCACGGAGGGGAGCTGTCTCAGTGCTGAGGTTGGGTATGAAGGATCCCATGTATGTTGCCAATCCTAAGAATGCTGTAGTTCCTGTTTTGTCTATGTTATGTAACGCTGATACCTTTGATGGGTCAGGCTTGACTCCGCTTCCACTGCAGATGATGCCATAGAACTTGATTTCATCTCTTCTTACATGGGTTTTATCTGGATTAAATCGAATTTTAGCTTCCTGGCAACGGTTCATGGCTCCAGGAAGGTTTCTATCATGGTCTTGGGTCGATTTCCCAAATATTACAAGGTCATCACATATTCCTAGGACTCCTTCGCATCCTTCGAATGACTGATCGATCTTCGACTGGAAGACATCTTGTGACATCTTGAGTCCATAATGCATCCTCAAGAAGCGATATCTACCAAAAGGTGAGTTACATGTGGTCAAATAACTGGAAGCTTAATCCAATTGTACGTTCCAATAAACGAATTTTGCGTCGGTTATAGAGAAGACCTTGGCTCCGCTCAATTTTGGCAAGATCTCTTCTAATGTTGGGGTGACGTGGTGATCTCGGCGATTAGCTTTGTTTAGATCCTTAGGATCTAGGCATTTTCGGATTCTGCCGCTAGGTTTCCTCCTATACACTAAACTGTTAACCCAGGCTGTTGGCTCCCCTTCTCTGACCTTTGTAATGATTCCGAATGCCTCCATCTCGTCGAGTTCTCGCTTTATGTCGTCTCGTAATGCTACTGGAACTCGTCTGGGGGCATGAATTACAGTTGGAACGGATGGGTCAAGAGTTATGTGGTATTCACCTTTGAATTTTCCAATTCCTTGGAATATTTCAGGATACTGGGACATCAAGTCTGATTTGTCTTTGATGGGTTTGTTTGTATCCTGTGACTTTGCGCGAGGTGTCTCCGTGTCATTGGCTTGTACAGCGCAGTTCAAGGTAACAAGCTTTAGCTGAAGTGATGTGGGTAAACCGATTATTGCTGGACCCTGTGCTTTTGTGACGAAGAAGGTTGCTGAGGTTTCCATACCCTTATATGTACATGGGATGGTGCATGTTCCATTTTGTTTTATGAGTGTAACACCGTAGGCTGTCAGCACAGTATCAGATTTCTTCACAGATCCAGTTTTCGGGTAACCCTTCGCATCCAATTTTCTAGGATACATCCTGCGGAAAATCCTAAGAGTTAAAATATTACCTTGCGCTCCTGTGTCGAGTTTCGCTTTCAGTGATGTATTTACCGATATCGACGTTGATGGTAACGAAGACTTCATCCCTTTAAGGTTAATTTCTCTTCCTGTTGCTGAAGGCTGTTCATTTCAACAGACTCGAATGTGATAGACTCAAATTGGTCATACATGTCTGAAGGTTCGTCCCGTTCCATGGAATGGAATCTGGGACGATTTCTGTGTGCGCTTTGTTGTCTGTTTCGGTTATTGTTTGATTTTGAACGCCAACGAAATTTTGATTTTTTTCCTTTCCTTGGATCGGCCCCGATTTTCATTTTGCTGATCAGATCTACATACCTTTGCCCAGTGATTAGATTTCCCACAGGTATCGCATGTGCTGCCGAACGCCGGGCATTTATTCCGTGGCTTGAAAAAATGATCTGTTCCACAGTATCTGCATTTCCTACTGGAATGTGTTTTTGCATAACTAATGGAAACATTTTCAGGTTTGCCATCTGAGGGACTTTCCATATGCGATAACGTTGCCTCATAGGTTCTGGCGATATCTACAGCTTTATTCAGAGATATATCATCCCCTTTTGCTAATAAGCGTTCTTAAATATTGGAGTGTTTTGCGCCTACTATGAGCTGTTCTGTTAACCTTTCTTCTGTTTCTTGGTTATCACGAAACTTACATTTGGTTGTATGATTCCGACATCGAGTCATGAAATCATCAATCGACTCATCAGGTTTCTGCTTAAATTGTTGAAGCTGATGTCGTGTAAGCCGGTATACCTTTGGGGCTAGATGTTTGTCAAATTTCTCCCATATTTTCTCTAGCTTGGTTTTATGCTCTGGATTGTCCCATGTCCAGCTGTTAAATATATCAACACCAGTTCTTCCTATCCATAACAGAACAGATGAAGTATTATCTTTTTTTGTTTTCTCTGAGAATGGACCTTGAAATATCAACTCGCAGTATCGTTTGAATCGATTAAATTCATCTGGAAGATCTCCTATATTCCAGGTGAGGGAAGGCGGTGTTAACCCTGTTTCTGTAGCCATGTCTAAACACTTTATTTTTTTTATAGTGTGCTGAAATTTACTTCTTTGAGTGTACTGAAATTTCAATGTTAGCTGTCAATTATCTGTTTCAATATTCACTGTTATTCCCTTTTCGTTTGGGAGATATACTCAGGTAAGTATTTCATTTCAGGCTACTGTATATTCTGTTGTTTCTTCTGCACCAAGTACGTATCGATTGTTGCTATTGTTGTTGTTGTTTTACACTTACACGTGGTTTCGTTGACCGCTCGGGAACTTTGCTTTCTATCACGAGTTTATCCTGTCATTGCAGGCCCCTGCTGTCGTCGTTTGAGAATCCCATTCTCTGACACCATGTTACGATCTCTGACCTATGATCGTAAATGATGAACACACGATAATGTTCATAACTTCAACAACTGTATTTTAGCTGAACAATAACCCAGCTGAAACCTGTTTACCTGTAACTCTGGAGAGAGAAAGTCTTTCTCATCTCTTATGGGCTGATGATTTATTGGTCATGTCGGAAACACATCAAGGTCTCCAAAATTGTCTTGATATATTATATGACTACTGTATAAAATGGCATCTTTATGTGAATCCAACTAAATCAATCTGTATGGTTATTCAAAAAAGAAAAAACAATGTAAACACGAACTCCTTTCATTTTGGTTCTGCAGAAATCCACATAGCTGACAGTTACACATAAGTAGTATATAAAACCCTTTTCAGCGCACATTGACCTCATTTCGACCTCATTTCAAGGTCACAGAGGTCAAGTGCAGTATAGTTCCGGCAGAAAGACCAAAAGCTACCTCCACCACAGGAGAGTTCCAATTGCTTCCGGGGATGTATTCAGGATGTATTCATCCGCGGTGATGCGGTTTGGCAGCGGTTTTGGCGGTGATTCGGTCTCGGGAAAAAGCTTCCGCGGAGAAAAAGTAGTCCCTAGATAAAATGGTCCGATTGGGTCGAGTGAGGTATCAAAGTGAAGCTTATGTGAAGGGGCATCTAATGGGCTGGGAGTGGGGTTGACATATCGGCATTCTGTGCATGCGCGGTGGCCCAAGGGTATGCAAATAGACGTTTTGGAGCTAGGGAAACCCCTAATGGTGCGATGGGGTCATATGAGGTATCAAAGTGAAGCATTCATGAAGGGGCATCTGATGGACTGGGTGTGGGGTTGAAATATCGGCATTCTGCGCATGCGCGGTGGCCCAAGGGTATGCAAATAGACGTTTTGGTATCTAGGGGAGCCAATAATGGTCCGATGGAGTTGTATGAGGTATCAAAATGAAGCCTAGGTGAAGGGGTATTTGATGGCTGAGTGGGTGCATGTAAAATTTTTCCTGAAAAAAAAAACCCTGAACACGGACTTTATCGAAAAACCTGGGAAAATGCCTATATGGGGTATGGGGGGTATGTAGGTCGCCGGGCTTAACGGAGCTTGCCTATCAATAGAGTTATCTCCCCCTAGTTCCAGGGTGGGTGTATGTAAAATTTTTCCTGAAAAAATACGGAATACGGACTTTATCTAAAAATCCGGGAAAATGCCTATATGGGGTATGGGGGGTATAGGACCATCCTGGGAAACCTACTTCTCGACATTTGCGGTATAGGTTGTGGGGTCTCGTTTTCTTAGTCTCGTCAAGACAAACATGATAGGAAGTGTCCCGCAGCGAATCGGTGAAATTTTTGAAAAAGTACGATATAGCTCCATATAGTCCCATACTGGGGGTATAGGATCAATGTTTGTCCCCCTGGGAAACGTACTTCTATACATTTGCGGTAGGGTTGTGGGGTCTCGTTTTACTCCTCTCGTCATTTAGAACATGATAGGAAGTGTCCCGGAGCGAATCGGTGAAATTTTTAAAAAAAGTCACCGAGACCCATATAGACCCATATAGTCCCATACTGGGGGTATAGGATCAATGTTTGTCCCCCTGGGAAACGTACTTCTATACATTTGCGGTAGGGTTGTTTGGATTTGTTTTTCACGTCTCGTCATTTTAGAACATGATAGGAACGAGAGAAGTCACCGGGACATATGAGCCCATATAGTCCCATACTGGGGGTATAGGATCAATGTTTGTCCCCTGGGAAACCTACTTCTATACATTTGCGGTAGGGTTGTTTGGATTTGTTTTTCACGTCTCGTCATTTAGAACACGATAGGAAGTGTCCCGGAGCGAATCGGTGAAATTTTTGAAAAAAGTCACCGAGGCCTGGGTAGGCCCATAGGCCTATACTGCATGGCTAGGCCCATACGGGGTGGACACTTGACTACACTAATGGTTCGTCTGTGTTCAATAGTCTGCGCATGCGCAGCCTGGCCCGTAGTATAGAAAACAGGCATTTTGGGTGCTATGTAGGGGTGTGTTTGGGATAGAGATGGGCTATTGACGGTTCGAATGGGTCGTGTGAGGTGTCAAAGTGAAGCTTGTGTGTGGTAGAGTCAGAATGGTGTGTTTTTGAATGCAAGTCGCGTTAATCTGCGCATGCGCAGTTGGTTATAGTAAGTAAAGTGGCCATTTTGGGGCAGTGAAGGAAGGTATTTGGGGTCGAGATAGGCTATTCACGGTTCGAATGCGTCCTGGAAGGTGTCATTTTGTTGCTCTCGGGATGTACATTCCGCTTTGAGGGATGTCCGCGTCATCTGTGACGTCATTGATGACGTCATCGGTACGAGTAGTAGCGAAAGTGGACATTTTGTGGGTGCGTGGGGTGTGTTTGGGGTAGAGAGGGACCATCCTTAGTCCGAATGCGTCCTGGAAGGTGTCATCTTGTAGCTCTCGGGGTGTACATTCCGATTTGGGGGATGTCCGCGTCATCTGTGACGTCATTGATGACGTCATCGGTACGAGTAGTAGCGAAAGTGGACATTTTGGGGGTGCGTGGGGGTGAGTTTGGGGTAGACAGGGACCATCCTTAGTCCGAATGCGTCGTGTGAGGTGTCATGTTGTAGCTCTCGAGGTGTACATTCCGATTTGAGGCATGTCCGAAGCATCTGTGACGTCATTGTTGACGTCATCAGTAGGAATAGTAGCGAAAGTGGACATTTTGGGGCAGTGAAGGAAGGTATTCGGAGTAGAGAGGAACCATCCTTGGTCCGAATGCGTCGTGTGAGGTGTCATGTTGTAGCTCTCGAAGTGTACATTCCGATTTGAGGCATGTCCGAAGCATCAGTGACGTCATTGGTGACGTCATCAGTACGAGTAGTAGCGAAAGTGGGCATTTTTTAGCAGTGAAGGATGTTATTTGGTGTAGAGATGGACCATCCGCGGTGCGAATGCGTCGTGTGAGGTGTCATCTTGTAGCAACGCCCACCAAAAGCCATTCTTAATGCTTCAACGCCCTGGTGAAATAGCTCAGAAGCTCTGATATTCCATGGAATTATCACTAATTCGTCGAAATGCAGTGACGCCCTCGACGCCCGTCGTTACGCTTTAACACTCTAACATAACACTATGATATAGACCGGAGAGAGAACAACAACAGCAACAACAACAAGGATGACACATGAGAGAACAACAACAAGAAGAAGTTTTTTTTGATATAGTTTATTCTTCCCAATGTTACATCATACCCACGCTGGGGGAGCCGCGTTGGGTATATTTACAATTCAAGAAGATTCTTCCCAATCAGAGGCCACCATTTGCATGTTTCATATTCGTTCCTGTCCGTTAGATGTATTCTTGTCCAATCAGAAGTCTCCATTTCAGAAAGTTCCATCTTCATACCGTTGAGGCAACATATCCTCAGATAGTTGTTTGCGCATTCTGAGAATCTATCAGTGCATGGGTGAATGCTTTCATCCGATGGGGGTGGTGGTCAGTTTAACCACGAAGAACGTAACATTGGTGACCCTCTCCACTATCCATTTGGTGTTGGGGCGTTGTTGTTAGGCCCATTCCAAGGGATCCACGGTGGCCAGGTTCTCCAGCATCGTCTCTAGCGACGCCCGGTTAATGATGGTAAACGGTTGGTCAAATACCCGGATGTTGCTGCTCGGGTAAAAGTATCGGACTTGATCTGTCTCCTTATGCTGCAGCACATAACCAAACGCCAGATTTAATTTGAAGGACGTTGCTTGGTCATTGAAGATGGCTTCCACGTAGCTGCGTAGACGGGCGAGGTCGGTCCGTCGAAAATTGTAGATATCTTGAATAGGGCGATGACGGTGGAAACAGTGCCGTATCATGGGCCAATGGCGCCGATAGATGTCACTCGCCCGTCTACGCAGCTACGTGGAAGCCATCTTCAATGACCAAGCAACGTCCTTCAAATTAAATCTGGCGTTTGGTTATGTGCTGCAGCATAAGGAAACAGATCAAGTCCGATACTTTTACCCGAGCAGTAACATCCGGGTATTTGACCAACCGTTTACCATCATTAACCGGGCGTCGCTAGAGACGATGCTGGAGAACCTGGCCACCGTGGATCCTTGGAATGGGCCCAACATCAACGCCCCAACACCAAGTGGATAGTGGAGAGGGTAACCAATGTGACGTTCTTCGTGGTTAAACTGACCACCACCCCCATTGGATGAAAGTATTCACCCATGCACTGATAGATTCTCAGAATGCGCAAACAACTATCTGAGGATATGTGGCCTCAACGGTATCCTGGCCTGCCCGACGGTGATTAGAATAAACGGTTCAGAGCGAACATGGCCGAAGATGGAACTTTCTGAAATGGAGACTTCTGATTGGACAAGAATACATCTAACGGACAGGAACGAATATAAAACATGCAAATGGTGGCCTCTGATTGGACAAGAATCTTCTTGAATTGTACATATACCCAACGCGGCTCCCCCAGCGTGGGTATGATGTAACATTGGGGAGAATAAACTATATGAAAAAAAACTTCTTGTTGTTGTTGTTCTCTCATGTGTCATCCTTGTTGTTCT
>JAVTVY010018001.1:0-72730 GCA_036873755.1 Hanleya hanleyi
GACTACGCGAACGGATACACGTTGTTCTGTTTCGATCTGACCCCCACCTTAGAGAACGATCACCAGCTGGTCCTCGCCAAACAAGGCAATTTACGGTTGGAAATCCACTTTGCACGAGCCCTCCGCAGCACCGTCAATGTGATCTGCTACGCCGAGTTTGACAACATCATTCAAGTGGACAAGGCGCGCAACGTCCTGTGTGACTTTGCCACCTAACATGGATACAGACCAGATAACCTCCGTGCTGGAGAATGACCCAGAGATACGTATGGTCTTTCAAGGGGTGTTCGCCCGAGATGTGTTCCCATTAGACCGTATGTATCCTGCTGCTTACGTTCTCAACACGGACCCGATGGATCGGCCCGGTGAACATTGGGTGGGCGTGTACTTGACAGAACAGCGGGGCGAATACTTTGACCCGTACGGCCTGCCACCCCTGCCTCCCGATTTAACAGACTTCATGGATCAAGGCACAGAGACGTGGTGTTGGAACAGTCAAACGTTGCAAAGCCTGACCAGTAGCGTGTGCGGACAATATTGCTTGTTTTACCTGTACCATCGATGCCAGGGAAGAACCTTATCTGCCATCGTACAGATGTTTGACGAGTACCCCAAGGCCGAGGACCGCGATGTACTCCTATATGACTGGGCCGCCCATCATTTCAATGTACAAGCCCCGTTCTGGGCTTAAGTTCTTTCAATGTACAAGCCCCCTGTTCTGAGCTTAAGTTCTTCCACGAAAAGCCCCCTGTTCTGGACTTAAGTTCTATCGATTTCAATGTACAAGCCCCCTGTTCTGGGCTTCAGTTTTCACGTGGTTGTTCTCACGTTGTTGTTGTTAGTTATTGTTGAATAAAAAACAAAATGAGATCTCACCAAAAACCCCTGTCTTGTGTGTTTTCTATATGAGCATAATGCATGAAGGCTATAACAGACATGTGGGGATTCGGTGAAACTGGCTTTGAACACCGTGGAGAAAGTAGCCAATCAGTGGCCTAGGATGGAGCCAAATGTAACCAATCAATGTCCAGAAAACAATGCAAGAGCACTGCAGTAAAATAGAGAGCCAATGAAATCAGCCCAAGCACATGTTTTGGTCTAGGTTACGAGCGGGCATTCCAGCATTTGACGAGGTCCTCGAGTTGGAGGTAGATGAACTGAGTGTGCTAAAATAGATCACCAGCAAGCGTGCTATAAAAGGGAAGCGGCCTGGTCGTTTCATCCGACGGGTAGGAAACATGATAGGAATGCATGTACTGACCTGTCTGTGGGGTTTTCCCGCCAGAATTTCGCTAACGTCCGTGTCTTTCATCCGGGCACTTGACGTCCGCGCCTGCATCCGGGTATGTATGAGGTTCTTGAGGAGGCCACTGCATGTAGTGAGGTGTAGGTGGGGTTTTTTTTCGCTGACGTCCGTGTCTTTCATCCGGGCACTTGACGTCCGCGCCTACATCCGGGTACTTCTATGTGGGTGTATAAAAGTGGGAATTTTTAGGGCATTGCTGCATTCATTGACCTGCTTCACCTCACCAGCCTGAGCCTGCCTCACCAGCCTGAGCCTGCCTCATCAGCCTGAGCCTATCTGACGAGAGGAGCTACGACACTGTCAACCACCAAGATGTTCACTTGCACAACTTGCCAGAAGCAGTTTACTCGCCCAGGAGATTTGCGACGGCACGAGTCCTCCATCCACAACGGCGCACGGTATACTTGTATAACCTGCGTACGGTCATTTAATCGGGAGGATGCTTTACTGCGCCACGAACGCTCATTCCACGAGGGCGCGACGGAACAATGTAATGAATGTGGACAACTCTTCAAACGACCCAGTCAGTTAAGGCGGCATCAGCGTTTGATTCATGCCCCGTCTCTACGGTTTGGGCGACAACTTCCCGAAAAGTGGCACCCAGGAGGGTCAGACCCAGTGAAGATGAGCCCGGGGAGACGAATGCCACTGGTGATGCGATCACAGAGAGCCCGCCTGTACCCACAGTTCAGAAGAGCTTAGATATCTAGCCAGTCCGTAGCATTATTGTTGCTAGTCATACGCCTGACGACATCGAACATTTTCTGGAAGATGCAGTGGATGTTCCTAGCGATCTGTTACAGGACGCCCATCCAGTGAGTGACATCTATCGGCGCCAATGGCCCATGATACGGCACGTTTTCCACCGTGATCGCCCTATTCCAGATATCTACAATTTCCCACTGACCGACCTCACCCTCCTGCGCAGCTACGTGGAAGCCATCTTCAATGACCAAGCTACGGTCTTCAAATTGAATGTCGCTATCGGGTACATCTTACGTCACAAAGAGACGGACCAGTTACGGTATTATTATGCCAGTAATAACAGCCATGTGTTTGACCAGCCGTTCACCATCATTAACCGGGCGTCGCTAGAGACGATGCTGGAGAAACTGGACACCGTGGATCCCTTGAGATGGGCACATCGTAAACGCCCCATCACACAATGGGTCGTAGAGAGGGTCACCAATGTTACGTTTTTCGTTACCAAGCTGATCGACCATCCCCATCGGCTGAAGGCGTCACCCTTGCACTGATGAATAGCATAACATGCCGTATATACTCCCTATGTCTACATGCTGATCGTTGACTCGAGCTCAGTAAACATTAAATGTGACGGTGCGTTAAATAATAAAACATGGTGTTTGATATTTCAACTTGTTTTGCTGTGAACATACTAAACATACCCTTGGCGGCTCCCCCAGTCTGGGTATGATGTAACATTGGGGATAATAAACTGTATAAACATTGCTGAACTTGTTGTTATTCACGACAACCGCTTTCCGCTATACTTGGATGAAATATATACCCCGATGTGATATAGTGCCCTTGCACACTTCCGAAACTTCCCTTTAACCCGCGCGCGCGCGTGCGGCCGGATAACCCGGGCGCGCTGCGGCTGGGGCCGGCCGGGCCGGGCCGGGCCGGATGGAAAATCCGGACCCTACGTCTAAGGGAAAATTGGAACTCTTCTGTGTTCTGAGGTAGTTTTTGTGAAACCGGAAGTGACGTCTGTGCGAACATCCCACACCACCAAACCACAAACACGGACTCATAGTGGTTTAGTACCCCAAACACACCCAAAATACCTGCTTTCTACACTACGGTCAGACTGCGCATGCGCAGACTATTGAACACGGAGAAACCATTAGTCCAGTCGGAGGCTGCTTCACGAGAGCTTCAAAATAAGACCTCAGACGACTCTATCGGACCAATAGTGACCCATGTCGGCGCCAAAATGTCTATTTCCATACACTTGGTATACTGCGCATGCGCAGAATGACGGCAGTTTTACGCCACATCCACCCAGTCGGATGCTTCACATTGATACCTCAATCGACCCCATCAGACCATTTGGGGCCTACCTAGACCCCAAAACGTCAATTTCCATACCCTTTTCCCACAATTCCCTGTCTGCGCATGGCCAGAATGTTGATCACGGACGACACACTAGTCCAGGCGGATGCCCCCTAACCAGAGCTTCAAAATAAGACCTCATACGACGCCATAGGATCATTAGGGGCTCATCTAGACCCCAAAACGTCTATGTCCATACCCTTTTCCCACAATTCCCTGTCTGCGCATGCGCAGAATGTTGAACACGAACGACACACTAGTCCAGGCGGATGCTTCCTCACGAATGCTTCACATTGATACCTCACTCGGCCCCATCGGAGCAATAGTGGCCCACCTAGACCCCAAAACGTCTATTTCCACACCCTTTTCTCACAATTCCCTGTCTGCGCATGCGCAGAATGTTGACAACGAAGGAGACACTAGTCCAATCGGATGCCCCCTCACATATGCTTCACATTGATACCTCATACGACTCCATCGGCTCACTAGTGGCCCACCTAGATCCCAAAACGTCTATTTCCATACCCTTTCTCTACTGCGCATGCGCAGAATGACGTCAGTTCCACGTCATACCCCTCCCCTCGGATGCCCCCTCACATATGCTTCACATTGATACCTCACTCAACTCCATCGGACCATTAATGGTCCACCTAGATCCCAAAACGGCTATTTCCATACACTTTGTCTACCGCGCATGCGCAGAATGACGTCAGTTCCACGTCACACCCAGCCCATCGGATGCCCCTTCACGAATGCTTCACATTGATACCTCACTCAACTCCATCGGACCATTAGTGGCCCGCCTAGACCCCAAAACGGCTTTTTCCATACCCTTTGTCCACCGCGCATGCGCAGAATGACGATATTTCAACCCCACACCCAGCCCATCAGATGCCCCCTCACATATGCTTCACATTGATACATCACTCGACCCAATCGGTTCACTAGCGGTCCCTACAGATTGCCGAACATTCTCACGAAAACCCACGGTTTTGGGACAACTTTCGGTCCGCGGAGGCAGACCGCATCACCGCCAGACCGCATCACCGCGGAGGAATACATGCCCCCAAGGTCACGCCCCATTCACCCAGACCGGAAGTGACGTCATACCTGCGCACAACACTCCTGCGCACACCGCCACAAAACCGCCACATTTTTTTTCTGCGCATGCGCAGTGACGAGCCAGAGAGTCGAAAAGGGTATACACTACTACTAACATTGTCTATGTTATTATTCCAGGCCAAGGATGTTGATTGTGATCAAATTCAGAAATACCTCACGTTTATAGCAACAAGAAACTTGAAAGGTCAAAGTTCAAGCTCTGGGGATGATACTGAAATCAGGAAAGCATTGAAAATCATTTTTGGATGCATTAGTAAAAATCGTTGTGTCGGGAAACAAGACTGCAGTCAATGAACAACAGTAAATCAATGAATCCGTAATGACTCCATAGTGCTAATTTAGCTCTTGCTATTTTATGCCGGGTCGGAATTCGGCTTCCTAGACTGAATGTCAGATTTGACGCATGTGGATGGATGACTTTAACTAATGTGGGGAAAGATATGGGCATATATTTGAGTATGGTACACATACGTTAGTAGTATACAGCGCGCAAGATAAGTCAGTTTCCCCCCGGATGTAGAGGTCATAGAGGTCAATTTGTGTGTTTTGACGTCACAATTGAGGGGGTGCGCATGCGTGATGAGGGGGCGTGGCCTGTGTGGTGGGAGGTGGGACAAGATGGCGGTCCGTTTTTGTGTTGTGTGGGAGGTGGGACAAGATGGCGGCCTGTTTGTGTGTCGTGTGGGAGGTGGGACAAGATGGCGGCCTGTTTGTGTGTCGTGTGGGAGGTGGGACAAGATGGCGGCCTGTTTGTGTGTCGTGTGGGAGGTGGGACAAGATGGCGGCTGTGACGCTAAACCTAATAATTCTCTCTCTCTCTCTCACCAAAGGTCAATGAGTGCATAGTTCCGGCAGAAAAAGAAAAAAAAGTTCCGGCAAAAAAAAAAAAAAAAATGTATTCATGCGCGGTGATGCGGTTTGGCCGTGGTTTTGGCGGTGATTCGGTCTCGGGAAAAAGCTTCCGCGGAGAAAAAGTAGTCCCTAGATAAAATGGTCCGATTGGGTCGAGTGAGGTATCAAAGTGAAGCTTATGTGAAGGGGCATCTAATGGGCTGGGTGTGGGTTGAACTATCGGCCTTCTGCGCATGCGCGGTGGCCGAAGGGTATGAAAATAGCCGTGTTGGAGCTAGGGAAGCCCCTAAGGGTCCGATGGGGTCGAGTGAGGTATCAAAGTGAAGCTTATGTGAAGGGGCATCTAATGGGCTGGGTGTGGGGTTGAACTATCGGCATTCTGCGCATGCGCGGTGGCCGAAGGGTATGGAAATAGACGTTTTGGAGCTAGGGGAGCCCCTAATGGACCAATGGGGTCCGCGGTGGAAACCTTTACACTGCGCGCCGGGGTCAAAGGTCAGTTCCGGTCACCTTTAGCGACGTACACCAAACAGAAGCGAGTATTTAAAATCCGTCACAGAGCTCTCGTCCAATCAGAAGCGAGTATTTTGACCCGGTGCATTATGGGACATATCCAAGATGGCGGTTCCAAAATGACGGATCCAACATGGCGGCTCCAAAATGCGCCGGGGTCAAAGGTCAGTTCCGGTCACGTGAACGGAAGCGGAAGTGACCTCCGGAGCTCCGGAGCTCCGAGCTTCTCTTGTAGCAACGCCCGTCAACGCCCGGTGGTGGCGTCGGAGCTCCGGAGCTCCGAGTTCCATGAGCTCCGGAGCTCCAAGAGCTCCGGCGAGCTCGGAGCTCTTGCATATAAACACACACATGCATCTGTGAAAGCTTCATTATACGCCTGGTGTCCGTGGAGATGAGAGCCATGGTTTACGCATGTCACTTGTGTTCGAAGTCATTTTCCACGCCATTTAATCTACGTAGACATATACAGCGAAGCCATCTCAAGGAACGGAGTCCCGATAACGTGCAAATTCAAAGTACGCGCGAGGAACGATCAACACCTACGTCACACACGACAGTATTAGAGCACCTTTATACGATGACGGTGAGCGGCCCTACGGGGTGTGGAAAGACGTCCTGGGTGATGAAGTTCTTAGAGGAAGGTGTGGCAACCCCAGCTCCGACACGTGTTGTTTGGTGTTATAGCCAATGGCAGCCCGCCTACGAAACTGCACGACTACAGAATGTGAGCTTTGTTCCAGGAATTCCTCACGACATAGACGAACCCTATTACTTCGATTCCGAGCAGACCAACGTGGTAGTGCTCGATGATCTGATGAGTGCGGCCAAGGACAATTCGAAAATCGCCGACCTATTCACCAAAGGGTCCCATCATCGAAATCTGTCCGTCATCTATTTGACTCAGAATCTCTTTCCTCAAGGGAAGGCGTCCAGAGATATTGCCTTGAACTGCCAATACTTTGTGTTGTTCTCCAATCCCATTGATAGAGCACAAATCCGTGTGTTTGGTAGTCGAATTTATCCTCAGAACATTGACCATTTTATGTGGGCGTTTCAAGAAGCGACAATTCGTCCGTACGGCTACCTGTTCGTAGATTTAAAAGCCCATACCCCCGAAGATCGTCGGCTGACGACCCACCTGTTACCCGGCGAGGAATCACCACAACGGCCTATACCCCTACACCATCCGCCGAGTGCACTCCTGGCAGAGCAGCAGCAGAAGCCCACCCCCATACAGCGGGCCCGCTTCATACCATCAGTCCTGGAATATCACCCAACCGTGAAGGCCCAACCCGAGGTTGAAGAACATAATGTGAACTCGAGGCTATGGAAGGATTTGTTCAAAGAAAGTATGGACGCCGAGATGGGCGGGATGTTGGAGGCCACAGGAAACAAGTTTCAACGCAAAGGGTATTCGAAAGAGGAAGCTGCAATTTTAGCCCATAACAGATTGGCACCCAGACTACGACGGGCTTTACGTCAGCAGTATGTCGACTTACTGACCCATATGAAATTGTTGGATAAGGACCCAGTCCATATGGAAATTGAAAGAACAGCGTCGATGTTGAAAACCTCGGGCGTGAACTGGAAAGCGGCGTATGTCAGAGCAATAGCACAAAAGAAACATTTGTTCGAACGCATCATTAAACAACGTTAAAGCATTAAGAAAGTGTGTTAAAGCGTTGAGACGAGCGTTAAGGCGTAACGACGGGCGTTGACGGGCGTCACTGCATTTCGATGAATTGGTGTCAATTCCATGAAATCAGAGCTTCTGAGCTAATTCACCAGGGCGTTGAAGCGTTGAGCTAAGCGTTGATGGGCGTTACTGTCTATAAAAGCGAGCGTATTCCCAAAACACGCACAGTCGACGTTCAACCGTCAACATGGCTTATACTTGTTCTGAGTGTGAACGCACGTTCACCAGACATTACGATATGATGCGACACCAGAAAATATACATGGGACTGAAGACGCCGAGGAGCCCGTTGAGGCAGATACTGATACAGAGATTGATGAGAGTGCATCGACTGATACCGAATCCAAGATGGCTGACAGTCTATCTACTGATATGGAGAGCTTGACCTCAGAGAATCAGCCTTCATCCCAGGAAAGTGAGGCAGAACCTACCTTCTGGGATCGTATTGTGACAGCAGCTATCAATACTCACGCTGAAGCGATCGAGGACGCCGGAGAGGATAATTTACAACAGACGTACACCCAAATGCGCCCCGCATCAGGAAAACAGCCATGGCGATCTATGAACAGTATACCTTACTACCGCTTGAAATGAAAGGGGACCCCACGCACAGGTCCATCATGAAGACCAAGCGTCACTTGGAAGAGGATATGGGTTTACCACCCACCGAGGCCCTGGAAAATGCGATCAAAATGCGCAAACAACTGTTTCAGGACATGCTGCCCGAAGAATATCCAGGCCTGGCCGACGATGATTAGAATAAACGGTTCAGAATGAACATGACCGAAGAAGGAACTCTCTGAAATGGCGACTTCTGATTGGACAAGAATACATCTAACGGACAGGAATGAATAGGACAGATGCAAATGGCGGTCTCTGATTGGACAAGAGTCTTTCTTGAATTGTAAACATACCCAACGCGGCTCCCCCAGCGTGGGTATGTTATGATGGAGGGGAAAATAAACTATATGAAAAAAAACTTGTTGTTGTTGTTGTTCCCTCATGTGTCATCCTTGTTGTTGTTGTTTTCTCTCTCTCCGGTCTATATCATGGCGTCAAAACGTCTAGCAGGACCCATACAAGGACCAGTTTTCGACACTAGGTGACCACATCCCGACGGAATGGCCAGTTTTCGACACCGGATGTGCCGCCATCTTGAACATACGTGCCGCCATCTTGGATATGGCCCATAATGCACCGGGTCAAAATACTCGCTTCTGATTGGCTGAGAGCTCTGTGACGGATTTGAAATACTCGCTTCTGATTGGACAAGAGCTCCGCATTGCGTCTGCGCATGCGCAGAATGATATTCCTACCGCACCATCTCGACCCCAAATACCTTCATGTACTGCCCGAAAATGGCCACTTTCGCTACTACTCGTACCGATGACGTCACCGATGACGTCACAGATGACGCGAACATCCCTCAAATCGGAATGTACACCCCGAGAACTACAAGATGACACCTTCGAGGACGCATTCGAACCGTGAATAGCCCATCTCGATCCCAAATACCTTCATGTACTGCCCGAAAATGTCCACTTTCGCTACTACTCGTACCGATGACGTCACCGATGACGTCACAGATGACGCGGACATCCCTCAAATCGGAATGTACACCCCGAGAACTACAAGATGACACCTTCCAGGACGCATTCGAACCGTGAATAGCCCATCTCGACCCCAAATACCTTCATGTACTGCCCGAAAATGTCCACTTTCGCTACTACTCGTACCGATGACGTCACCGATGACGTCACAGATGACGCGAACATCCCTCAAATCGGAATGTACACCCCGAGAACTACAAGATGACACCTTCCAGGACGCATTCGAACCGTGAATAGCACATCTCGATCCCAAATACCTTCATGTACTGCCCGAAAATGTCCACTTTGTTCTAAATGACGAGACGAGTAAAACGAGACCCCACAACCCTACCGCAAATGTATAGAAGTACGTTTCCCAGGATGGTCCTATACCTCCCATACCCCATATAGGCATTTTCCCGTAATTTAGGATAAAGTCCGTATTCCGTATTTTTTCAGGAAAATTTTTACATACACCCACCCTGGAACTAGGGGGAGATAACTCTATTGATAGACAAGCCCCGTTAAGCCCGTCGACCTATATACCCCTCATACCCCATATAGGCATTTTCCCAGGTTTTTCGATAAAGTCCGTTTTCCGTTTTTGTTTTTTTTCAGGAAAAACTTTGCATGCACCCACCCCATTGCCTGAATGCCTCTTCACCTAGGCTTCACTTTGATACCTCACTCGACCCCATTGGACCATTAGTAGCTCCCCTAGCTCCAACACGGCTATTTGCATACCCTTGGGCCACCGCGCATGCGCAGAATGCCGCTATTTCAACCCACACCCAGTCCATTAGATGCCCCTTCATGAATGCTTCACATTGTTACCTCACTCGACCCCATCGGTCCACTAGGGGCTCCCCTAGCTCCAAAAAGGCTATTTTCATACCCTTCGGCCACCGCGCATGCGCAGAAGGCCGATAGTTCAACCCCACACCCAACCCATTAGATGCCCCTTCATGAATGCTTCACTTTGATACCTCACTCGACCCCATCGATCCACTAGGGGCTCCCCTAGCTCAAGCTATTTTTCATACCACTTCGGCCGCCGCGCATTGCCAGAGGCCGATGTATCAACCCACACCCAGCCCATTAGATGCCCCTTCATGAATGCTTCACTTTGATACCTCACTCGACCCCGGGTCCACTAGGGGCTCCCTAGCTCCAAAAGGCTATTTTTCATACCCTTGGGCCGCCGCGCATGCGCAGAAGGCCGATAGTTCAACCCCACACCCAGCCCATCAGATGCCCCTTCACGAATGCTTCACATCGATACCTCACTCGACCCCATTGGTCCATTAGGGGCTCCCCTAGCTCCAAAACGTCTATTTCCATACCCTTCGGCCACCGCGCATGCGCAGAATGCCGATAGTTCAACCCCACACCCAGCCCATTAGATGCCCCTTCACATAAGCTTCACTTTGATACCTCACTCGACCCCATCGGACCCTTAGGGGCTTCCCTAGCTCCAACACGGCTATTTTCCTACCCTTCGGCCACCGCGCATGCGCAGAAGGCCGATAGTTCAACCCCACACCCAGCCCATTAGATGCCCCTTCACATAAGCTTCACTTTGATACCTCACTCGACCCAATCGGACCATTTTATCTAGGGTCTAGCTGTCTACCGAATCACCGCCAAAACCACGGCCAAACCGCATCACCGCGCATGAATACATTTTTTATTTTTTTTTTGCCGGAACTTTTTTTTTTTTTCTGCCGGAACTATGCACTCATTGACCTTTGGTGAGAGAGAGAGAGAGAATTATTAGGTTTAGCGTCACAGCCGCCATCTTTTCCCACCTCCCACACGACACACAAACAGGCCGCCATCTTGTCCCACCTCCCACACGACACACAAACAGGCCGCCATCTTGTCCCACCTCCCACACGACACACAAACAGGCCGCCATCTTGTCCCACCTCCCACACAACACAAAAACGGACCGCCATCTTGTCCCACCTCCCACCACACAGGCCACGCCCCCTCATCACGCATGCGCACCCCCTCAATTGTGACGTCAAAACACACAAATTGACCTCTATGACCTCTACATCCGGGGGGAAACTGACTTATCTTGCGCGCTGTATACTACTTACGTTTATCATGTATACTTGTAACATAGAAATTCTGGTTGTGGCCAGTTTCGTACCGCTGGGACCCAGTGCAAAACAGTTCTATGTCACTCTCCTAAGCAATACCGTCACAAACAGAAAACAACCCAGAAAATGTCTTCCTTCTATTTTAGAGTAAAAGTGTACAGCGCAGAATTGGTGGTACATCAATAACGACGATAGGCTGATAATCCCGCCAGCTTAATGAAAATTCCCGGTCAACGCCTTACGACGTCTCCGCTGCAAATGTGTACCCGATATCCCAATCTCCTGGCTTCGATTGCATATACCTTTCGTCTAAACAGCTGCGGGAATGATCACTGCCCCACCGTAGTAAAAATGTAGAACGGAAGGAAAAGTTCGCATGATTCGATGATATTCTATTGGTTTGGCGTTTTGATTGGCATGGATCATCAACGCGTGATGGATAATGCACGAATGAAATAACTTACCGGTTCTATTTTAGGGTGTCATCATAGATACCTATCTCTCTCATCCCCGTCATTTTGTTGCTAAGCCGCGTCACAGCTCTGTAAATTTTGTGAAACTGCTCTACCCCAAAAGCGTTCGTTTGAGTTTGTCTTGATATAGTGCCTAGTTACTGATGTTATTTATGACACAATTGAAATATTTAATGGCATGGTTGACATAACTGCATAGTTACAAATAAATTGTGGTACATGTTTTGCGTAATACACCGCGCGCGTAATAATGTAACAGCTTATTGCATTTTTGTTACATGTGGGTGAGATTATATTTGAAACTGTTTGTAAAAAGCGGAAAACGGATCGAGGCTTGGTGAATGCCGATATCCCTTTCATCTGGGCTAAGTAATGGCAGATATAGTGGCTATGGCCTTCAGCCCAAGTCCCACTTTTTACGAAACTTTGCGATATATTGGTCGTAATGTTTCGTAATAAATCGCTTTACAAAAGCCGGCTTTCCCGTCATTTGGGGCGAATAGATACGACATGTTCTACGAATAATTACGACTGTTTGCGATGCAGTTACAGGGAAATACGATACTTTTACGACAGTTAGCGATATTCGCACCCAAATTTAGGCGAATCAGTGCGATACAGTTGCGAATATGCGCGATGTATTTGCGAACATTTACGAAGTGCATACGACTACTTGCCATTATTTCACGATGTCTTGCGAATACGTACGAAGGTTTTGCGACGTTTTTACGACGTTGTTATGACAGTTTGGGTCAAATGTTTACGATTACTTCGTATACCATCGTTTCCTGTTGTAAGTTATCGTAACTATTAGTATTTATTTTTCACTTGACGATTATTAACGGAACTGTTACCAATAAGGCGATTACATTACGATTTAATTACGATGCATTACAACGTAGTTACGACGACTTACGATTATTTACGATAAAATTACGAATATTTGAGACTTAAGGCAAAATCGCATTGCTTGGCGAATTTTTTGAACATTTTGAAATTGGCGCGGCGATAAAACCGAGGCGACGATTTTCTTACGAATTGAAGCGATGGCTTACGAATCATGGCGAATGTCTTTACGAATAGCTTGCGAGAATCTTACCAATACTTACGATCTTAAATCGTCAAGCTTCGTAAGGGAATTCGCCTAAGTGGGACTTGGGCTTAGTGCCTGAGCCATAACTATGGCTTACAGACATAGTTATTAATTCATTATGAACAATCACTCGCTCCCCCAACTGAATTCTCAGAAAGGGATATTCCACCAGTTTTAAAGTATATGTGTCACTGTAACGCATATTTGTTTCCAAGAGTTTTCTGTAAGTATAGAATTTTGCGCGAGCTCGTGAAGCTGTATATTTTGACCGTGTTTTAGAGTGTCACAATAAAATGCTATGTGACAATGTCATAACATCGCATGTCTTCTTTTCGGTTTCTGGTGTTTACTTCAATTATTACTCGTCAAAATACCAAACTGCTTGGTGTTCGCATGAGTAGACACAATTTCAACATTATTGGGATTAGTGCTAACTATTGGTGTATTAATTAGCGTTAACTGTTAGAGTCTTTAAAATAAGGTTAACTATTGAAGTATTATAATAAGTGTTAAATATTGAAGTATGTTACTAATTGTTAACTATTAAAATATGTTAATTTATGTTAACTATTGGAGTATGTTAATTGGTGTAAACTATTGGAGCATGTAAAATAGTGTTAATAATTGGAGTATTTTAATTAGTGTTAACTGTTGGAGTATCTTAATTAGTGTTAACTATTGGATTACTTAAGTAGTGTTAACTATTGGAGTATTTTGTATTTCACGATTTAGTGATTTAGTTCAAATAACCAATTCTGAAAATTTCGACTACGATACTTAAACTGCATACTCCAAAACGCGTTTTGCGTTGTGGAAGCGACGCACTGTTGTCCCGGATTTTTAGTAACACTTTCCGCATTCAGACAGCAACATCCGACGCGTTGGCTTTGCAACACGTTTAACCAGCTACACCTAACGCGTTCTAGACCAGCACGTTAGGTGTAACCACAGGCCCTCAAAACAAGAGTTTTGTGGGGTGTGGACGGTGGTATTACGGTGAAGTGTCGAAATATGGGGTCTCTATATATAACCCCATGTGTATATAAAACTACACCAAGATCTGAAACTCATTTTGGGTAAAACGAGAAATAAACGGTTTACCTCCAAACAAAATTACATCAGCATATTCTATAATTGTCACTCTATATATTCCCTTCGTCAAATTAGTAAATTTGTGCAATTTTATACCTTTGCCGGGCGATTCAAAATCCAATTTGACTGTCCATTCAACCCGGCACAGCGAGATGAACGCCCGTTTCTTTCTCAATTCTGATTGGTCAGCCGCGACACGCCTCAGTAGTAGGGAGCATGCATCTAAAGTCATATTTTCCAGGGAGGTAACTCTTGATGGCGACAGGTGGCGTTGTTTCTCAAGAGACCAAAAACTACCTCCAACACTGAAGAGTTCCAATGGGGAGGTAACTTTTGATGCCCGTGAAGATTTTTGACATATTCTTGGTTATCTCCCCTGATTCGAACATTTGCATGTTAAATCTATACGGAAAATGCCTGTATGGGGTATGGATTGTCCGATTGGGTCGTATGAGGTATCAATGTGAAGCATTCGTGAAGGTGCATCTGATGGGCTGGGTGTGGGGTTGAAATATCGTCATTCTGCGCATGCGCGGTAGACAAAGGCTATGGAAATAAACGTTTTGGGGTCTAGGTGGGCCACTAGTGATCCTATGGAGTCGTATGAGATATCAATGTGAAGCATTCGTGAAGGAGCATCCGACAGGGTGGGTGTGGGGTTGCAATATCGTCATTCTGCGCATGCGCAAACAGGGAATTGTGGGAAAAGGGTATGGAAATAGACGTGTTGGGGTCTTGGTGGGCCACTATTGGTTCTATGGAGTCGTATGAGGTATCAATGTGAGGCATATGTCAGGGGGCATCCGCCTGGACTAGTGGCTCGGCCGTTGTCAACATTCTGCGCATGCACAGACAGGGAATTGTGGGAAAAGGGTATGGAAATAGACGTTTTGGGGTCTTGGTGGGCCACTATTGGTCCTATGGAGTCGTAAGAGGTATCAATGTGAAGCATTCGTAAAGGAGCATCCACCTGGACTAGTGTCTCGACCGTTGTCAACATTCTGCGCATGCGCAGACAGGTAATTGTGGGGAAAGGGCGTTGGAATGGACATTTTGAGGTCTATTTGGGCCCCTAATCGTCCGATGGGGTCGAGTGAGGTATCTTTGTGAAAGATACGTGAGGGGGCATCCGCCTGGACTAGTATGACGTGGAACTGACGTCATTCTGCGCATGCACAGTAGACAAAGTGTATGGAAATAGACGTTTTGGGGTCTAGGTGGACCACTAATGGTCCAATGGAGTTGAGTGGGGTGTCAATGTAAAGCAGTCGTGGGGGAGCATCCGCCTGGACTAGTGTGTCGTCCGTGTTCGACATTCTGCGCATGCGCAGACAGGGAATTGTGGTAAAAGGGTATTGAAATAGACGTTTTGGGGTCTTGGTGGGCCACTATTGGTCCTATGGAGTCGTATGAGGTATCAATGTGAAGCATTCGTAAAGGAGCATCCACCTGGACTAGTGCCTCGGCTGTTGTCAACATTCTGCGCATGCGCAGAGAGGGGATTGTGGGAAAAGGGCATTAGAATGGACATTTGGAGTCTATTTGGGCCCCTCGTCGTCCGATGGGGTCGAGTGAGGTATCGTTGTGAAGGATACGTGAGGGGGCATCCGACTGGACTAGTATAATGTGGAACTGTCGTCATTCTCCGCATGCGCAGTAGACAAAGTGTATGGAAATAGACGTTTTGGGGTCTAGGTGGACCACTAATGGTCCAATTGAGTTGAGTGAGGTATCAATGTAAAGCAGTCGTGAGGGAGCATCCGCCTGGACTAGTGTGTCGTCCGTGTTCGACATTCTCCGAATGCGCAAACAGGGAATTGTGGTAAAATGGTATGGATATAGACGTTTTGGTGTCGAGGTGAGCCCCTAGTGGGCCGATGGAGTCTTATGAGGTATCGTTGTGAAGCATTCGTGAAGGAGCATCCGCCTGGACAAGTGTGTCAGCCGTTGTCAACATTCTGCGCATGCGCAGACAGGGAATTTTGGGAAACGGGAATGGAAATAGACGTTTTGGAGTTTAGGTGGGCCAATATTGGTCCGATGGAGTCAAGTGAGGTATCAATGTGAAGCACACGTGAGGGAGCATCCGACTAGGTCGACGTGGGGTAGGAATATCGTCATTCTGCGCATCCGCAGGCAGGCTGTAGTATGGAAATAGACATTTTGGGGCCGATATGGACCACTAGTGGTCCAATTGGGTTATGGGAGGTGTCAAAGTGAAGCTTTTGTGGGGTAGAGTCAGAATGGCGTGTTTTTTATTGGAAGTGGCGTGAATATGCGCATGCGGAGTTGGGTGTGGTAAGTAAAGTGGCCATTTTGGGGGAGTGAAGGAAGGTATTTGGTGTAGAGATGGACCACTATTGCTTCCAATGCATCGTGTGAGGTGTCATTTTGTAGCTCTCGGGGTGTAGACCCCCATTTGAAGGTCCACTGCATCTGTGACGTCATCGGTGACGTCATCAGTACGAGTAGTAGCCAAAGTGGGCGTTTTGTGGCAGTGAAGGAAGGTATTTGGTGTAGAAATGGGCCATCCTTAGTCCGAATGCGTCGTGTGAAGTGGCATCTTGTAGCAACGCCCGCCAACGCGAAGCTCAACGCTTCAACGCCCTGGTGAATTAGCCCAAAAGCTCTGATTTTCATGGAATTGCCAACAATACATCGACATGCAGTGACGCCCGTCAACGCCCGTCGTTCCGCCTTAACACCCTAGCATAACACCTTGACGCCATGATATAGACCGGAGAGAGAACAACAACAACAACAAAGATGGCAGAAGAGAGAACAACAACAAGTTTTTTCATATAGTTTATTCTCCCCAATGTTACATCATACCCACGCTGGGGGGAGCCGCGTTGGGTATGTTTATAATACAAGTAGCCTCTTGCCCAATCAGAGGTCGCCATTTGGCATTGCATCTGTCATACTCGTTTTTGGCCGTTACATGTATTCTCAGCTGCTCTTGTCCAATCAGAAGACGCCATTTCAGAAAGTTCTATTTTCGGCCATGTTCGCTCTGAACCGTTTGTTCTAATCGTCATCGAGCAGACCAGGATTCCGTTGAGGCAACATATCCTCAGATACATATTTGCGCATTCTGAGTATCTATCAGTGCATGGGTGAATACATTCAGGGGGCTCCGGAGCTCGGAGTTCCGGACGGTGTGCGTGAGTGAGTAAGTGAGTGGTTGAGTGTGTGAGTGAGTGAGTGAGTGAGTGAGTGAATGAATGAATGAATGAGTGAGTGAGTGAGTGAATGAGTGGAAGCTCAGAGCTCGGAAATGACGTCATCGTACGCATGCGCACGCATCTGTGGTGCACCCTGTACCACACTCACGCACACCGTCCGGATCTCCGAGCTCCGGGGCCCCCTGAATGTATTCACCCATGCACTGATAGATACTCAGAATGCGCAAACATGTATCTGAGGATATGTTGCCTCAACGGAATCCTGGCCTACCCGATGATGATTAGAACGAACGGTTGGCGGGCGTTGGCGGGCGTTGGCGGGCGTTCCTACAAGATGCCACTTCACACGACGCATTCGGACTAAGGATGGCCCATTTCTCCACCAAATACCTTCCTTCACCGTCACAAAACGCTTATTTTGCCTACTACTCGTACTGATGACGTCACCGATGACGTCACAGATGCAGTGGATATCCTTCAAATCGGGGTCTACACCCCGAGAGCTACAAAATAACATCTCACACGATGCATTCGAAGCAATAGTGGTCCATCTCTACACCAAATACCTTCCTTCACTTTCCCAAAATGGCCACTTTACTTACTACACCCAACTGCGCATGCGCAGATTGACGCGACGTGCAATAAAAAACACGCCATTCTCACTTTGACATCTCCCACAACCCAATTGGACCACTAGTGTTCCATATCGGCCCAAAATGTCTATTTCCATACTACGGCCTGCCTGCGCATGCGCATAATGACGATATTCCTACTCCACATCGATCCAGTCGGTTGCTCCCTCACGTGTGCTTCACATTGATACCTCACTTGACTCTATCGGACCAATAGTGGCCCACCTAAACCCCAAAACGTCTATTTCCATTCCCGTTTCCCACAATTCCCTGTCTGCGCATGCGCATAATGTTGACAACGGCTGACACATGTGTCCGGGCGGATGCTCCTTCACGAATGCTTCACAACGATACCCCATAAGACTCCATCGGCCCACTAGGGGGTCAACTCGACCCCAAAACGTCTATTTCCATACGCGTTTCCCACAATTCCCTGTCTGCGCATGCGCAGAATGTCGAACACGGACGACACACTAGTCCAGGCGGATGCTCCCTCACGACTGCTTTACATTGATACCTCAGTCAACTCCATTGGGCCTTTAGTGGTCCACCTAGACCCCAAAACGTCTATTTCCATACACTTTGTCCACTGCGCATGCGCAGAATGACGTCAGTTCCACGGTATACTAGTCCAGGCGGATGCCCCCTCACGTATCCTTCACAACGATACCTCACTCGACCCCATCGGACGATTAGGGGCCCAAATAGACCCCAAAATGTCCATTCCAATGCCCTTTTCCCACAATTCCCTGTCTGTGCATGCGCAGAATGTTGACAACGGCCGAGACACTAGTCCAGGTGGATGCTCCTTTACAAATGCTTCACATTGATACCTCATACAACTCCATAGGACCAATAGTGGCCCACCAAGACCCAAAAACATCTATTTCCATACACTTTACCCACAATTCCCTGTCTGCGCATGCGCAGAATGTCGAACACGGACAACACACTAGCTCAGGCGGATGCTCCCTCACGACTGCTTTACATTGATACCTCACTCAACTCCATTGGACCATTAGTGGTCCACCTAGACCCCAAAACGTCTCTTTCCATACACTTTGTCTACTGCGCATGCGCAGAATGACAACAGTTCCACGTCATACTAGTCCAGGCGGATGCCCCCTCACGTATCCTTCACAACGATACCTCATTCGACCCCACCGGACGACCAGGGGCCCAAATAGACCCCAAAATGTTCATTCCAATGCCCTTTTCCCACAATTCCCTGTCTGCGTATGCGCAGAATGTTGACAACGGTCGAGACACTAGTCCAGGTGGATGCTCTTTTACGAATGTTTCACATTGATACCTCATACGACTCCATAGGACCCATAGTGGCCCACCAAGACCCCAAAACGTCTATTTCCATAGCCTTTTCCCACAATTCCCTCTCTGCGCATGCGCAGAATGTTGACAACGGCCAAGACACTAGTCCAGGCGGATGCCCCCTCACATATGCTTCACATCGATACCTCATACGACTCCATAGGATCAATAGTGGCCCACCAAAACCCCAAAACGTCTTTTTCCATACCCTTTTCTCACAATTCCCTGTTTGCGCATGCGGAGAATGACGATATTCCAACCCCACACCCACCCCGTCGGATGCTCCTTCACGATTGCTTCACATTGATACCTCATACGACTCCATAGGACCACTAGTGGCCCACCTAGACCCCAAAACGTCTATTTCCACACCCTTTGTCTACCGCGCATGCGCAGAATGACGATATTTCAACTCTACACCCAGCCCATCAGATGCACCTTCACGAATGCTTCACATTGATACCTCATACGACCCAATCGGACCATCCATACCCCATACAGGCATTTTCCGTATGGATTTAACATGCAAATGTTCGAATCAGTGGAGATAACCAGGAATATGTCAAAAATCATCTCGGGCATCAAGGGTTACCTCCCCATTGGAACTCTTCTGTGTTGGAGGTAGTTTTTGGTATCTTGAGAAACAACGCCACCTGTCGCCACCAAGAGTTATCTCCCTAGAAAATATGACATTAGATCCCTACTATTCGCCTCCGGCAAGAAAGGTCACACACTGATCAGCTGACCAATCAAAATTGAGAAAGAAGCGGGCGATCATCTCGCTGTGCCGGGTTGAATGGACAGTCAGGTTGAATTTTGAATCGCCCGGCAAAGGTATAAAATTGCACAAATTTATTAATTTGACGACGGGAATATATAGAGTGACAATTGTAGAATATACTGATGTATTTTGTTTGGAGGTAAACCGTTTATTTCTTGTCTCACCCAAAGTGCGTTTCAGACCTTTTTTGTATTTTTATATAAAACTTGGGGTTATATATAGAGACACCATATTTCGACACTTCACCCCCAAAAACAAGAGTTTTGGGGGCCTGTGGGTGTAACCGACTATAAATGTTGTTGGGCCAACGCGTTAAATGTTGCAGACTGGACGCATAAATTCTGGGACTATACAGCTCGATGCACACAAAACGTAACACGCGTTTTTTTAGATTACAGTGTGACCGGAAGCCTTACAGGCTTAGTTATTAATCAGTATTAAAGGGAACGTAATCTCTGTGGTAAAACACCGCGGGAATTATACCAGAGTCCCTATAGATTAAAATTCGTGACAAAGCTTTTTCCCCATTTTTCCCAGTGAATGAGAAAGACGCAAACATAGAAAATACTGCAATTTGCAATTTCTTGAGGAGGTATGGTAGCACTCCATTTCCAGCTAACACCCTGCTACTACAGTCTGTCCTGAGTGGGGGCGAATACGCGACCCTTGTGCCGACAGCCGAACCTCTCTAACCCACTCAGCCACCGAATCACTCTACCAGATACTGTGTTTAAAATCTAGTCATTCTTCGCGTATGCTTCGCACATGCGCTTGTTTTACCTAGAAGAACTATGACGTCACCTGGTTTGTGATTGATAGTTCCTGCTCTTCTCCCCTGCATACCGCTCTTCAGTGCCAGAGGGAGAATTGGGTATGCGGTAAACCCAGGAAGCGAAATATCCCCCGTTTTAGTACTGAATAAGTAACAGACTGTTGTAGCAGTTTCTTACCCCATTTTAGTATGCTTTCATACCTGTCTTGAGGGCGCCGCCATGTTTATTTTGGGTATGATTTTAAACCAATGGGAAAGCGTAATATTCAGTTGTGCCGATAATCTCCTACGTCATCGGACATTCTCTGCACTGAGATAACATGGCCGCACATGATCGTTTTTATGCACCTCTCCGTTCCCCGACTGACAGATGCAATGTTATAGATTAGTTTCGTTGTAGAATACGGCCTGATTCTGTCAGATATTATACCATGCCGGGCTGCTCTGCAGTTGGCTGTCACAAGGTGCCAGGTAATCCCGACACGTCGCACTATCATCCTCGTTCATGTTTGTGACCTACAGTCTCGAATACTGCACCTCTGCCAATTGACGCGTTTTTACCTCCAAAGGCAGAAGAACTAGTATACGCTGACGTCACGATTCTTCAAACATGGTGGCCTCTATGTTGTTCTAGTTTAGCGAAGTTAAAACGTTTAGTACTGCTTTAAAAAAAATGTAAAAAAATATCTGATACACGATTTGGATTCTATGAGGAAAAAAGCACTTTCACCAGGGTTTACGTTCCCTTTAACAACCAATCACTCAGAAATCAGGCGATCTTCCTGTATATCACATACAGACCTCGTCGCCAGAGAATTCTTGTTGTCATTGGAGAGATTTGAACTTCATTATGCCTACGAAATATCAGCTACAAAGGCTTCATAGAAATAGAAGAGGTTAGATGCTCGGACATATGACTACTGAAATAAAAACTGAGGAGTAACAATACATAGTAACCTGTACCAATGCATTATAATCGGTACTTATGCGTGGTAACTAGTACCTATGCGTGGTAACCTGAGTAGTATATAAAAACCCGATTCGGTCCCATTGACCTACTTATTTGTTCCCCCGGGTAAAATTTAAGGGGTACTTGGTCACGTGACGTCATCGATGACGTCACAGAGCTCTCGTCCAATCAGAAGCCGTCAAAGGTCATTTCCGGGTCAAAGGTCAAAAATAGTTCCATGTATTCCTCCGCGGTGATGCGGTCCTGGCGGTGATGCGGTCGCGGAAAAAAGTTTCCGCGGAGAAAAAGTAGTCCCTAGACTGGAAATACGCTGCATGGTCCGATTGGGTCGAGTGAGGTATCAAAGTGAAGCATTCGTGAAGGGACATCTGATGGGCTGGGTGTGGCGTTGAGATATCGGCATTCTGCGCATGCGCGGTGGCCAAAGGGTATGAAAATAGACGTTTTGGAGCTAGGGGAGCCCCTCATGGGCCTATTTTGTCGAGTGAGGTATCAAAGTGAAGCATTCGTGAAGGGACATCTGATGGGCTGGGTGTGGGGTTGAAATATCGGCATTCTGCGCATGCGCGGTGGCCAAAGGGTATGAAAATAGACGTTTTGGAGCTAGGGGAGCCCCTAATGGTCCAATGGGGTCGAGTGAGGTATCAAAGTGAAGCATTCGTGAAGGGGCATCTGACTGGACTAGCGGCTCGGGCGTTGTCACCATTCTGCGCATGCGCGGTGGCCAAAGGGTATGAAAATAGACGTGTTGGGAACTAGGGGAGCCCCTAATGGGCCGATGGAGTTGTATGAGGTATCAAAGTGAAGCCTATGTCAAGGGGCATCCAGTCATGGGTGGGTGCATGTAAAATTTTTCCTGAAAAAAAAACAAAAAACGGAACACGGACTTTATCGAAAAATCCTGGAAAATGCCTATATGGGGTATGGGGGGTATATAGGTCGCCGGGCTTAACGGGGCTTGGCTATCAATAGAGTTATCTACCCCTAGTAAAATTTTTCCTGAAAAAATATGGAACACGGACTTTATCCTAAATTACGGGAAAATGCCTATATGGAGTATGGGGGGTATAGGACCATCCTGGGAAACCTACTTCTAGACATTTGCGGTATGGTTGCTTGGATTTGTTTTCTTAGTCTCGTCAAGGCAAACATGATAGGAAGTGTCGCGGAGCGAATCGTTGAAATTTTTGAAAAAAGTTCAGGGAGACCCATATAGTCCCATACTGGGGGTATAGGATCAATGTTTGTCCCACTGGGAAACCTACTTCTATACATTTGCGGTATGGTTGTTTGGATTTGTTTTCTTATTCTCGTCAAGACAAACATGATAGGAAGTGTCGCGGAGCGAATCGGTGAAATTTTTGAAAAAAGTCAAAATAGACCCATATAGTCCCATACTGGGGGTATAGGACCAATGTTTGTCCCACTGGGAAACCTACTTCTAGACATTTGCGGTATGGTTGTTTGGATTTGTTTTCTCAGTCTCGTCATTTAGAACATGATAGGAAGTGTCCCGGAGCGAAACGTTGAAATTTTTGAAAAAAGTCACCGAGACCCATATAGACCCATATAGTCCCATACTGGGGGTATAGGATCAATGTTTGTCCCACTGGGAAACCTACTTCTATACATTCGCGGTATGGTTGTTTGGGTTTGTTTTCTTAGTCTCGTCAAGACAAACCTGATAGGAAGTGTCCCGGCACGAAACGGTGAAATTTTTGAAAAAAGTTCGAGGTCTGCCTATAGCCCCATATTATGATGGCCGAGAAGGGACATCGCTGTATTGTGTTATGAATCACACGAAGCCAGGATGCGAAGTCGCGAAGCCACGATGCGAAGCGCGAAATCACGATGCGAAGCGCGAAGTCACGATGCGAAATCAAAACAAAGCATTGCAAAGCCTGGAAGCGAAGCGCGAAGTCACGATGCGAAGTGGCGAAGCCACGATGCGAAGTTAGGTGCCGTGACTTCGCGCTTCATGTTTTGATTTCGCATCTGCTTTGTTTTGATTTCGCATCGTGACTTCGCGCTTCGCATCGTGACTTCGCGCTTCGCTTCCAGGCTTTGCAATGCTTTGTTTTGCTTTCGCATCGTGACTTCGCGCTTCGCATCGTGGCTTCGCGACTTCGCATCGTGTGTCGGTCCAGATTCATTAACACAATACAGCGATGTCCCTTCTCGGTCATCATACCATATAGACCCATATAGACCCATATACTGGGATACAAGCCCAATGTATGTATAAATCCATACGGGGTGGACATGTTTGAGTCTAGGTGAGTCCCTGGTGGTCCAATTGTGTCATATGAGGTCTTATTATGAAGCTCTCATGCACGAGCACTTGACTACACTAATGGTTCGTACGTTGTCAATACTCTGCGCATGCGCAGCCTGGCCGTAGTATAACAAGCAGGCATTTTTGGGGGTGTGTGTGTGGGTGTGTTTGGGTTAGACATGGGCTATTCACGGTTCGAATGGGTCGTGTGAGGTATCCATGTGAAGCCTATGTCATGGAGCATCTGATGGCGTGGATGTGGGGTAGAAATAGGGCCATTCTGCGCATGCGCGGTAGCCCAAGGGTATGGAAATAGACGTGTTTGGGGTCTAGGTGGGTCCCTCATGGGCCTATTGTGTCGAGTGAGGTATCCATGTGAATCCTAGGTGGGGGAGCATCCACCTGGACTAACATTCACGTGGTTTGGTGGGTCTGCATGACGTCACTTCCGGTTTGGGTGAATGCTCAAACACGACCGCCAACTTTCTCGGCCCCGGCCCGCCCCGGCCCGGCCGCAGCGCGCGCGCGCGGGTTCTCCGGCAGTGCGCGGATGAATGTCGGGTCAAAAGGTCAAAGGTCACATCCAGGTCAAACGGTCCAAGGTCTCCATAGTAATAAACTTCATCTATACGTGTTGGACGAGTCTTCACTCACCGTCTTCCTTTACACGCACCTCAATGAAATGCCCGCTCCAAACCTAGACCAAAACACGTACTTGGTCTGTGGGCTGGTTTCATTGGCTCTCTATTTTACTATAGTGCGCTTGCATTCTAACATTGATGGGTTACATTTTGGCCCCATCCTACACCACTGATTTCAGTTTGACTGAATCTCCACGTTGGGCATTTATGCATTATGAATAAAACACACAAGACAGGGTTTTTTGGTGAGATCTCATTTTTTTTATTCAGTGAACAACAACAACGTGAGAACAACCACGTGAAAACTGAACCCCAGAACAAGGGGCTTGTACATTGAAAGAACTGAAGCCCAGAACAGCGGGCTTGTACATTGAAAGAACTGAAGCCCAGAACAGGGGGGCTTGTAAACTTAAGCCCAGAACAGCGGGCGTGTGTACATTGAAAGAACTTAAGCCCAGAACGGGGCTTGTACGTTGAAATCATGGGCGGCCCAGTCATATACGAGTACATCGCGGTCCTCGGCCTTGGGGTACTCGTCAAACATCTGTACGATGGTAGATAAGGGTATTCCCCGGCATCGATGGTACAGGTAAAACAAGCAATATTGTCCGCACACGCTACTGAGATACAACACATATCACGAATCGTTATGTTGGTATGTGCTTTAGAATAGGTTAACCAGAAGACTATTCTGTGAAGTCATGTGACGCAGTCAGTATGTCGGCACCTCTTCCCACTACCCTTATATGTGTTGTAATTTTTTCCTGTATATGGCGAGATTCTGCTGGTGGACGTTTCGTCCCCGAGGCCCGCCCCCTGTACAGACCTTTTGGTCTTTGATATATGTTGGCATTTGTGGGAAGTTGATGCTGGGTCGACATCGGGCCTTACAGACTAGTCTTTTGTGTTAAATGCCGTCATTTACATCTGACGACGATACAGCTCACCAATCTCCAATGTACGAGTTGTCACAGCGAAACAGCTCACCAATTACCAGTATACGAGTTGTCAGAGCATTTCCATCATAGCTCTCTAGATTTGTATCTAATACCGCTTATGCCGGTGCTAGGGGCCGTGTGGTCATATCATCCAAGTTGCCACATGAACAGGTACAATAAAAGCGTACCTGAGATACAACACATATCACGAATCGTTAGATTCTTGGTATGTGCTTTAGAATAGGTTAACCAGAAGACTATTCTGTGAAGTCATGTGACGCAGTCAGTATGTCGGCACCTCTTCCCACTACCCTTATATGTGGTGTAATTTGCAACGTTTGACTGTTCCAACACCACGTCTCTGTGCCTTGATCCATGAAGTCTGTTAAATCGGGATGGAGGGGTGGCAGGCCGCCCGGGTCAAAGTATTCGACCTGCTGTTCTGTCAAGTACACGGCCACCCAATGTTCACCGGGCCGATCCATCGGGTCCGTGTTGAGAACGTCTATACGTGTTGGACGAGTCTTCACTCACCGTCTTCCTTTACACGCACCTCAATGAAATGCCCGCTCCAAACCTAGACCAAAACACGTACTTGGTCTGTGGGATGATTTCATTGGCTCTCTATTTTACTATAGTGCGCTTGCATTCTAACATTGATGGGTTACATTTTGGCCCCATCCTACACCACTGATTTCAGTTTGACTGAATCTCCACATTGGGCATTTATGCATTATGAATAAAACAGGGCAGGACTCGGCGTGGATCAAGGACATGTTTAAGAAAAGATATCCCGGGTCTTCGATGTGCGTCGTCGCTGGGTCGGTCGTCGACTGGTGCGTGGTCTCGGTGGAGCAGGTCTTTTATTCCCTACGGTGCGTTGTGCTTTGGCCACCAAGACGCCTCCCGCTTCTTTGGCCCGCCGTTTCAAGGCTTCTTTGGGTGCCGTACCCCCCAAGACATCAACGGCCACTTGCAGTCCACTGCGTACCGCTTGTTTGCCGATTGCTTTCACCCCACGCGTCACCAAGGGCAGGAACGTTTTGACGATGCTCCCGAGTATGTTCCCCAGTCCATGTCCACGTTGCATGCGTGCACCACTAAAAACCGGAAAGCCACCCCCGGCCTGTTGAGCATAATAGTCCATATAGCTACGTGCATCGCATTCGTAAGGCACCTTCATTATACAAAGTGGGGAGCACGTGCTTGTCGAAAATGAAGTGTCACCACCACTTTCCCGCGTTCGAATGCCACCGGTCGTCCCGTGTCATCTCTTATATCCACCGTGATCGTGTTGATGTGGGTTTGTCGTACGGGCAGGTAGAGCATGTGGGTGAAACTGTGGGTGACTTGATCTCCATACAACTTTTTAATGGGCACCACCCGTAACAGAGGTGTGTTGATATCGCCCACGATGTGGTTGTCCACCACGCCCGAGTAGACGTAGAGTCCGTACATACCCGACTTCATATCCATCGGGATCTCGCCTTGGTGGGCGGTGGGACCAGCGAACGTCCGTAGATCGAAACCCAGCATTTGCTGTAGGATAGGACTCAGTACGACACTCGCGTTGGCGGTGCCGATAAGCTCTGCCTTGTCGTTGTGTGCGTTGTAATCGAAGTTCACGTGATTTTTGAAGGGATAGGCTTTGATGGGTTTTGAAGTATTCGTGACCTCCCGTAGACCCTTATAATGCAACAGTCTTGACAGCCCACCCATGAACTCCTTGGGAGTATCGTATTGGCCTTCGAGGAGGGTGAGTCGGGTGTCTTTTCCTTCGTAGGTCACCTCGTACCACACTTCATTGGCTCGCACGTTGTACCACGAGTAAGGGTATTGGATATCCACGAGGCCACATTCCCATCGTCCAGGTAAATGCAACGGTTGCGGTAACTGGGTCACGTACTTGGCCACGGTGTTGTCAGGAAACACATCCAGCGAACTGTTACTGGGTAGGGTGAGGTAAAACATGGCGACTGAGCTGTCGTGCTGCTGTGGTTGGTTTTAATAGGTGTTCCAGGCCTTGGGCGGTTGTGTCCGGCGTCGTGTTCGTCGCGTTGACTTGCTACGTGTCACGGCTCTGGAGATGTGGGGTGTCCTGATCAAGGGTGGTTTTTTAAAGGTTTGAAAAGAAGGTGCCCGTTGTGGTGGTGGAGTTTTGGGGGGTGACTCCGGTTCCCAGTCGGATTCCCAAGAAGGTAGTGGGCCACTCGGCGATTGCTGGGTTCGCTGCATAAAGGCCCAGCGGTGGGGGTTCCCCACCAATTCCTGTGGTACATGCATGTCTTTCAAGCCTTGAGCGAAGACCTCCCATCCTCGAGGATCCGTGTGCGATCTGCGTTTACGCATCAGGTCATTCACTAAATCCGTCATGTGGGTCCCCGGGGACCACCTGATTCTGTACCAGGAGTTCGCCTTTATCATTCCAAGTCATGTTAGGATTCTGTTTCATCCGTTGTAATACCAGGCCAGCTTGTTTCTTGAACGATGCAGGTACACTCTTCAGCACTTCGTCTTCCACCCACTGTGGGGCTGTGGGTGGTACCCCTGGTAATGGCGGCTGTTGGAGCGGTGCTGAGGTCGGCGGTGTGTCACGTGGTGGTGGTGGTGGTGGTGGTGGTGGTGGGGTAGAGAGGGTTTTGTATTGGTCCATGAACGTCATGTACCGTTGAAGCGTCTCCGTTGTACTTTCTCACTGTCGCTTAACCCCGGTCTCTGTAAGATCTGTTGCATCTCTCCATCGAGGGTGTTTATGGTCTTCACCGTAGGTGGGACAGGGTAGGGCGATTGGAGGTTTTGAAGGAATCGTGGTTCGACGAGGATCATTTTTTTCGTGTGGTTCATTGTCGGCCGAAGAGTCCACCCAATACTGGACCCAACACGGAAGCGGCCAACGGTGCTAAGATGGCCCCGAGAAATCCGCCTTTCTGTAACACCTTTTTCTTTGGTGTTTGTGGGACCCGCTTCTGGACTAGGGTTCGGAGACCTGTCTTATGCTTGGCCAACTTGGTCTTCTGAGCCGGAGTCAGTGGTGCGTTGCCTTTTAACAGGTTGTACCCGATCTCGCACAGACAGCGTACAAGGTCAGGGTCCGCACCGCGTACAATGGTTCGAACCAACTCGGGTGGGGCCGTCTTCAATACACGGAGCGTGGGAGCGTGCTCCCGTACTCGCGCAGACATCATGTACAACTAATGCTAGAACCCACAACTCTGCTCTTTTTATCTACCTCAGAGACAAAGTCAATCCTGCTGTGGTATTCATTCTTTTTATTATCCCCATCATCAAACACACACTCCAGCTGGGGGCGCCACTGTGGATGTGTTTACATTATTTTTGTATGTACACGTGGTGGGTCTCTCCGGGAAAGATGCCGGTCCGTAGTCGAAGGTGGTCGGGGGTGGCTTGCTTGAGGTCGAAGAGCATATACCCGTGCTGAGGGGTTGTGGCATCTTTAAAGGCTTCCACCGCAAACGGTGTGCGGCCGGGATATATCTGTCTCGCCAGGTGCAGCAGTTGAGTGATATCTCTCGGGTTTTTGAAGACCACCAGGTAGTGGGCATTTAAGCTGATGTTCCGATGTTCTTTGTTTTTACTGAACAGATTCTGCACAATGCAGATGATGCTGAGCCGTCGATGATGGCTGCCTTTGGTAAAGAGTTGGGTGACCCGCGCATCCGTCTCCGCCATGAGATCATCCAGAACCACCAAGGTGTCGGGTTCCAAATCGGCCAGGTTGGGTAGGCCTTCCACGAACGTGATGTGGGGCATTGCTGCATACGCTGCCTGCCATTCTCCATAACACCACACGACTCGGGCAATGGGTGGGGTGATCATGCTGTCGGCGTGTTGAAGGAGCTTCCGGACGAAGTGCGTTTTGCCGGAGCCCGTCGGTCCTGCGATGAGACACGTTAAGGGATGCTGCCACCGAGGGTCCATGGTTCGAGGTGTATCCGTTGTCGTGATAACCCGCTCTTGTAAATTTCGTACGAGTGAACTGGAGTGGTGGGTACAACGTCGGTCGTCGTTGTCTGTTCACTGCGAGGGATGATGGGGGTGGGTACAACGTCGGTCGTCGTTGTCTGTTCACTGTGAGGGATGAAATCCGGTGGGTTTTCAAACGTACTGGGTGTACTTGGTGTAGATGTAGAGCTTGGTGTGGAGCTCGACGTGGCTTGTACACGGGGTGTGGTGGTGACTGGGCTCGATACGGGGTTGACTGGTGCTATCTGTAGACCGGTTTCACTGATGGCTGGTGTTCTCAGTTGGTTAAGTAACGTGCTGACATAGGCTACGTCGTAAAATACGCCTCCGTACAACACACTCAGCAGGGTTAGCAGTATCACCACAAAGCCCACTTGCGCTTTGCGCGTTTTGGGAGACGCTGTGTTCAGAGGCAGCTGCTGTTTGTCCATAGCACTGTGGTCGGACGTGGAATGAAGGATGACGGCAGTGGTGTCTGGCTTTATAGTCGTTTCACCTGGTTGGCAGCGACCCAGGAATTGAAGGAACTGGGCCAGCCTTGCCATTTGACGAAATGAAACAGTTTGCCACGTCGACGTTCCGTTTTCAAAATCTGCTCCACCGTGTAGTAGTCTTGCTGTGTTTTTACGACAGGCTGTAATTCCATCTCGTAAAACGTCCCTAGCAACGGTTCCCCTTGAAGATCTTCCAGTTCATAGACTCGCTGCTGTTGGGGTAGGCGCCGTTTAATCAGGAAGTGCTCATCGCTCCAGTTGGGTAAGTAACTTTTCTCGAATTGACCTTTGACTTTACTGATCCGTACAGGGTCCCCGACCTTGTACACCGCCTTCGGCGTTCGCTGCGATTGCCTGGGGTACAAGACACGCCGGACTTGGGCTTCATTGCGTTGGGTCACGGTAATGGGGGCTCTCTATACTCCGATGATAGGCTCGATTGTAACCCCTCACAAGTTTCGGGAGAACATCGATGTACCGCCTTGTATTCTTATAGGTGAAATATTTATACATGCGGCCTTTGAATGTCCTGTTGAACCTTTCCACCACGGAAGCCTTGGTCTCGTTGTACGTATGGAAGAAAAACACCTTCTGGGCTTTCAGAAACTGTTGGAACGGTCTGTTGAGGAATTCCGTGCCTTCGTCGGTTTGCAAATACAAAGGTTTGCGCCCGGTCTTGAAGATGTCTTTGAACGCCGCTATGAGATTCACCCCCGTTTTCGTCCGGATGGGTACCACCCACGCATACTTGGATAGGATATCGATGCACGTCAAGATATACCGATTCCCATCGTTGTGTTTGGCAAAGGCGCTCATATCGACCAAATCCGCTTGCCACTGGGCATCTATTCCTCCCACGATGACCCGGTTCCGTAGAAAATGGCGACGGACAGATCGATGTAAGGTATAGGTGTCTTGTTTTCTTAACCAATCTCGGACTTGGGCACGTTGTATCCCCTGGGGTTTGGCCGCTCGATAGAGAGCCGACAATGCACTATAGGCCGCCGGACTGTCGGGACTGTAGTATAAGTTATCCAACACCTTCTCCCAGCGCTTCATGGTGACAAATGATGATGGACCCTGGCTCTATCGTTTATTTATAACGGGTATATCTTGGGCCGGAGTTTCTTTCTGATTTTCTTCGTGGGCTTCCACAGTGTCCATGGTAAATGACCAGTCCAACTCGTCTGATGACCGCTTGATAAGCACTTCATCCACATCTACCACGGCATCTTCCAATGCAGACCATAGATCAGGGTGAAGGGTAAAATGCACTGTACCCCCATCTAGCCGAGCCAATTGAGCAAAGAAAGGGCCGCGTCGGATGTACACATCGTGACACAAGTGGATGAGGTCGCCGTCCAGTTCACCAGACAACACCCGTTTGAATTTGGTCCAGCCCTCCCGGGACAGACGAATGTGGGCCGGGCACGGTTGTGTAGGGTCCGCATCACAGATGTCTCCCACCTCCTCCATGATATCGACCTTATCCGCATACACGTGCAGGAAAACCTCGGGGGTTAAGCTGAGATACGCCAGTATTATATGCTCCGTCATGGTCAGTATGTGAATGGTACCAGATTTGACTGTCTCTCGTATTTATACGAGAACCCCGTGAGATCAAAGGATCAGGTGGTCATGTCACTGGGCTGACTGAGTCTAGCCGGGTAATCAATGGCATCGTCGTCTGGTTCATGGCTAGACATTTGTTCATTGGGTTCTGCCGCCGATTCTCTCAGGGCACGAGCCCACTCCAACTCGTCTGATGACCGCTCGTCCGGTGTAAACAGCTGGTCGACGATAGGCACCACTTTCTCGAAGGCTGTCCACAGATCGGGGTCTAGGGTGAAGCTTCGCGTAGGGTCTTGGTAGCGGCCCAGGCGTGGGAAGAAGGGTCCACGGTATACGTAGATGGCATTGTCTATGTGGATGAGGTGTCCATCGAGCTCGCCGCTCAACACCCGTTTAAATTTGGTCCAGCCGTCACGGTGTAGCGTAACCGTATTCGATACGGTCTCAGCGGGCGACCAGCAAACATCTCCACGGTCTTCCACGAGGGTGACTTTATCTTCATAGACGTGTAACCCCACCCGGGGTGTAAGGGGAAGGATGGCTCGTAGGACTGGTGACATGCTTGATCCAATGTCGAACGGTGAATGACACACACTGTGTCTGACCCTCGTATTTATAGTCAGGTCCCACTGTCAATGCCACAGCGCCAGGGTCAATAGGGCACAGACTATTTGAGGCCAACCAGCCGTCGCTGGTTCCGGCGTGAGCGCTCGTGGTCCATAGCCCGAGCATCAAGGATGGCTGTCATAGTCCAGTAGTGGTGAGTGATGGCACACCTCTCCATCGAGTGCACTGTGTCGAGACCGCTTCTGTGAACTCGTTCAGGATCTGGCGTCGCCCCTCGTTGTCGTCGCCATCTGCAAACATGGACCGGACCACTGCTCGGTAACCCGTGAGTGAATTAACCACGGTGGCATGCTGTAAAATGCGAGTAGCATAGGGCTGGATCTCCGTCATGGCTCTGCAACCGTAGAAATGAAGGTGTAGGATCCAGAGAGACGTGTTTTATAGACCAGGTCACACATGCGCGCCTAGATGTAGCTCTACGGGTGTAGTCCGTGATACGTACTATTCTGGTGGGTTATGTGGGTCCTATAGAGATAGTACCTTATCGACAATGGGGACTACTTGTTCCAAAGCCGTCCATAGATCAGGGTCCAGGGTAAAACCACCTCGCTTCAGACAGAGGAGTCGAGCAAAATAGGGACCGCAGAAAATGTAGACGTCGTCACACAGGTGAATGCTATCACCGTGCAGGTCACCCAACAACACCCGTTTCAAGGTAGTCCATCCTTCCGGTGACAAAGAGACGTGCGCTTTGGGTTCAGTCGTACACCAACACCTAAGTCCGCTATCGATGAGGTCCACTCGTTTGGGATACAACAATAGGGTGCAGCCAGGTGTAAGCCTCCGGGTAGCCACAGTCCCTTCTTTCACCTCGGGGTGTAGTAAGTCATCCACCTCGGGGAGTACATCTTTCAGTGCCATCCATAAGGGTGGACAGAGTGTGATATAGGTACCTCCACTCTGTTCCAACCGGGGAAAAAGGGAATCCTCTCCAGCAGTGCGTATGTGCACACCGACTTCCACGTGCATGAAATCCCTTTCGGGCTCTTTTCCCTGTAACAATCGTGTCAATAGAGTCCAGCCTGATAGCGATAACAAAATCTTCACCTTCTGCGGTGCGTCTTGGACCAGCTGCAGGTGATCGTCATTGACGATGAGGTAGACGTCGGACGTCAGTTGGAATAACGCAAGCTCTGTTCCGCTCGCTGCCATGGTGGAGAATGAAAAGGGAACGGTTAGAGAGGCGGCTTTATAGTGTACCTGTTGGGTAGGGTTTTATACCCTGTCCGTGGCACTTGTTATACCATCTTGGATATGTCCCATAATGCACCGGGTCAAAATACTCGCTTCTGATTGGCTGAGAACACTCCGGCGCACACCTCCTCATGACCTCCACCATAAACCGGAAGTGACGTCATTACATCCGGGTGAAAGGGCCCAATATCCGCCATTATCCGCCATTTTCCCACAATGGCGGTCAATGGCCGCCACCTTCGGGTCTTTCCGGTCACTAGCCGCCATTATCCGCCATCTTGTGGCCACCGCGCATGCGCAGAATGGTCACAACTCCCGAGCCGCTAGTCCAGTCCGATGCCCCTTCACGAATGCTTCACATTGATACCTCATATGACTCCATCGGCCCATTAGGGGCTCCCCTAGCTCCAAAACGTCTATTTTCATACACTTTGGCCACCGCGCATGCGCAGAATGCCGATATTTCAACCCCACACCCAGCCCATCAGATGCCCCTTCACAAATGCTTCACTTTGATACCTCACTCGACACAATAGGCCCATGAGGGGCTCCCCTAGCTTCAAAACGTCTATTTTCATACCCTTCGGCCACCGCGCATGCGCAGAATGCCGATATCTCAACCCCACACCCAGCCCATCAGATGCCCCTTCACGAATGCTTCACTTTGATACCTCACTCGACCCAATCGGACCATGCAGCGTATTTCCAGTCTAGGGACTACTTTTTCTCCGCGGAACCTTTTTTCCGCGACCGCATCACCGCCAGGACCGCATCACCGCGGAGGAATACATGGAACTATTTTTGACCTTTGACCCGGAAATGACCTTTGACGGCTTCTGATTGGACGAGAGCTCTGTGACGTCATCGATGACGTCACGTGACCAAGTACCCCTTAAATTTTACCCGGGGGAACAAATAAGTAGGTCAATGGGACCGAATCGGGTTTTTATATACTACTAACCTGCACCCAAGCGAGGTAATCTGTACTATTATGTGCACAGTAACCTGTACCAAAAGCGTGGTGTACGGTACCAATACGTGGCAAACTTTACCAATACGTGGTAACCTGTACCAAATTATGCGTGATAACCTCTACCAATATTAGGTAACCTGTATCGATACTGTGACCTGTACCGAATCATGCTTGACAACCCGCGCGCGTAATTGTGTAACAGCTCATTACATTTTTTGTTACCTGTGGGTAAGATTGGATTTGAAGCTTTTTGTAAAAAGCGGAAAACGGATCGGGCTTGGTGAATGCCGATATCTCTTTCATCTGCGTGAAGTAATGACATAGTGTCTATGGTTTAGTGCCTGAGACATAACTATGGCTTACAGACATATTTATTAATTCGTTATCAACAATCACTCGCTCCCCCTACTGAATTCTCAGAGAGTGATATTCCACCAGTTGTAAAGTATATTTGTCACTGTAACGCATATTTGTTTCCAAGAGTTTCCTGTGAGTATAGAATTTTGCACGAGCTCGTGAAGCTTGTATATTTTGACCGTGTTTTAGGGTGTCACAAAAAATGCGATGTGACAATGCCATAACATAGCATGTCTTCTTTTCGGTTTCGGTGTTCGCATGAGTAGTCACAATTTCAACATAATTGGGATTAGTGCTAACTATTGGTGTATTAATTAACGGTAACTGTTAGAGTCTTTTAAATAAGGTTAACTATTGGAGTATTATAATAAGTGTTAAATATTGAAGTATGTTAATAACTGTTAACTATTAAAATATGTTAATTTGTGTTAACTATTGGAGTATGTTAATTAGTGTAAACTATTGGAGCATGTAAAGTAGTGTTAATAGTTGGAGTATTTTAATTATTGTTAACTGTTGGAGTATCTTAATTAGTGTTAACTATTGGATTATCTTAAGTAGTGTTAACTATTGGAGTATTTTGTACTTCACGATTTAGTGATGTAGTTCAAATAACCAATTCTGAAAATTTCTACCCCGATACTTGAACTGCATACTCCAAAACGCGTTTTGCGTTGTGGAAGCGACACACTGTTGCCCCGGAATTTTTGTAACACTTTACGCATTCAGTATGCAACATCTTACACGTTGGTTTTGCAACACGTTTAATCAGCTACACCTAACGCGTTCTAGACCAGCACGTTAGGTGTAACCACAGGCCCTCAAAACAAGAGTTGTGGACGATGGTATTACGGTGAAGTGTCGAAATATGGGGTCTCTATATATAACCCCATGCTTTATATAAAAATACACCAAGGTCTGAAACGCACTTTGGATGAAACGAGAAATAAACGGTTTAACTCCAAACAAAATACATCAGCATATTTTACAATTGTCACTCTATATATTCCCTTCGTCAAATTAGTAAATTTGTGCAATTTTATACCTTTGCCGGGCGATTCAAAATCCAATTGACTGTCCATTCAACCCGGCACAGCGAGATGAACGCCCGTTTCTTTCTCAATTCCCCATAGTCCCCATATTTCGACACTTCATCGTAATACCACCGTCCACACCCCCAAAACTTTTTTGAGAACCTGTGGGTGTAACCGACTAAAAATGTTGATGGGCCAACGCGTGAAATGTTGCACACTGAACGCATAAAGTATTAACATTCTGCAGCGTGATACAGCGTGATGCGCACAAAACGCAACACGCGTTTTTGAGATTACAATGTGACCGGAGCCTTACGGGCTTAGTTATTAATCAATATTAACAACCAATCATTCAGAAATCAGGCCATCTTCCTGTATATCACATACAGACCTCGTCGCCAGAGAATTCTTGTTGTCATTGGAAAGATTTGAACTTGTCATTATGGCTGTGAAATATCAGCTACAAAGGCTTCATAGAAATAGAAGAGGTTAGATGCTAGGACAAATGGCTACTGAAATAAAAACTGAGGGGTTACAATACATAGTAACCTGTACCAATGCATTATAATCGGTACTTATGCGTGGTAACTAGTACCTCTGCGTGGTAACCTGCATCCAAGCGAGGTAACCTGTACTAATATGTGCACAGTAACCTGTACCAAAAGCGTGGTAAGCGGTACCAATACGTGGCAAACTTTACCAATACGTGGTAACCTGTACCAAATTATGCGTGATAACCTCTACCAATATTAGGTAACCTGTATCAATACTGTAACCTGTACCGAATTATGCTTGGCAACCTGTACCGTACCAATGCGTATAAGCTGTCCCAATGTGTGGGCAGCTGTAACAAATTGATGCGTTTTTAGCCTGTACCGAATTAAGCGTGGCAACCTGTACCGTACCAATGCGTATAACCTGTTTCAATGTGTGGACAGCTGTACCAAATTGATGCGTTTTTAACCTGTACCGAATCAAGCGTGGCAACCTGTACCGTACCAATGCGTATAACCTGTCCCAATGTGTGAGCATCTGTACCAAATTGATGCGTGGTAAACTGTACCGAATTATGCGTGGCAACCTGTACCGTACTAATGCGTATAACCTGTGTCAGGGTGTGAACAGCTGTACCAAATTGATGCCTGGCAACCTGTTCCAATGCGTGATAAACTGTAGCAATGCGAGGAAACCTGTACAACCTGTATCTACATCCATTTGATAATGTAATATCATATAACACTTTAGGAATATTCTGTTGGCACACAGATCCTGGGCGAGTGGCTCATGTGACTATGGCAATGCATGCCATCGATTGGTCATCTCATTTTATTTCCGTGTTTTAGCAGTGAAGGTAGAACATACCGATAGCATCACCATTTCTCTATTACCGGTACAGCACACAGCAAAAGTCATTATCCTACCTAGGTCAAAACAAATTTTGGGAAATGACATCAATTTGACCAAACATATATCCAGCATAATACATATTTCTACAGTACCGTATATGTATATGATATTATAATGTATATGTTGCAGATAATCTATTAAAATATATTTATGTGATATATCGATGTTCGTCAGTCAATACTAATTTTACAACTGATAGTTACCGCTTGCAGCTCTAATGGCATCATCAAATGTAGCATGTACTAGTATGTGTGATCCGTGGCAACCTGTCCCAAGGCATGACAACCTGTACCAATTCGTGCACAATCTGTACCCGTTCCTGACAAACTGTTCCAATTCATGACAACCTGAACCAATTCATCTGTACCAATTTTTTTTTTGGGCGGGGGGAGGGGAAGTGGTTGGGTGAGTTCCGAATCCTAACCGTTGGCCGTTTCCTAAGGTCGTTGTCAAGTATAAAGTGACCATGACAAAAATGTAATAAGTAAATTTACCGGTACCAATATATGGGTACCGCGGTAAACTGAACCAATTCAAGGCAATTCCTTCCAGGTACTCTATAATCGAGGTATCGGTTAGTTGCTATATCAATCGCAATCTTACTGAGATCATGTCAACAGGGACCCTCGGTGATGGTATTGAACATGCTGAATAGTCAACTCCTCAATATTTCTTTCTGGAACATACATGGTATATTTCCTAAAGAGACCAATAAACCTATAGACCTAGAGTTTATCAAATTAACTGAATCTTGTGACATTATATGTTTATCATTGTACACCTTGTACACATAGTACACCTGAGGACAGTTTATCTCTGAACGGCTTCGTGCACTACAACTTTTACAGACCAAAGGCAAATAATGTCACTGGATGCTCTGTTGGATTAGCAGACTTTGTAAAACAGAATATTCTTCAGGTGGTAACCTTTTCGGAGAAGCATGAGGACTCCGTGTGGTTTAGATTATACCAGAACTTTTTTCAGCCCACTATCACCAGATGGTGGGCTGTTCAAATCGCTTTTCGTCCGTGGTCCGTCGTCCGTCCGTCGTTCGTCGTCCGTCCGTAAACAATTCTTGTAATCGCGATTCCTCAGGAACTACGCCATGGATCTTTCTCAAATTTAGTACCTTTTTTGATCGATTCGAAAATCCAATATGGCCACCTCGTGGCCATCTTGGATTTCCCCATGAAACTTTGTTATCGCGATATCCCAGGAACTACTGCATGGATCTTTCTCAAATTTTGTACACAAGTTCCCCTTGGGATCTAGTTGTGCAAGATACCTTTTCTGATCCGATTCGGAAATCCAATATGGCCACCAGGCGGCCATTTTGGATTTCCCCATGAAAATTTGTTATCGTGATTTCTCAGGAAGTGTTCTTTGGATGTTTCTCAAATTTGGTACACAGGTTCCTTCTTGGGGTCTGGTTGTGCACGATATCTTTTCGGGCCGATTCGAAAATTAAATATGGCGGCCAGGCGGCCATTTTGAATTTCCGCATGAAATTTTGTTATCGTGAATTCTCAGGAACTACTGAATGGATCTTTGTCAAATTTGGTACACAGGTTCCCTTTGTGGTCTAGTTCTACAGGATATCTTTTTTTTGGCCCGATGCCAAAATGCAATATGGCCACCAGGCGGCCATCTTGAATTCCCCCTTGAAACATTATTATGAATTCCCAGGAACTACTTCATGGATCTTCCTGAAATTTGGTACACAGGTCCCACATGGGGCCTACTTGTGCAAGATACCTTTTCGGGTCCAGTTCGAAAATCCAAGTTTCGCTTCACATTAATACGATATTCCCAAGTTGTGACATTGCATCGCAAGAGTTGGCGGCTCAAACGGTGAGGCATATTCTATGTATTGACTATAGAGAATATCCATACCTTCACCTTCTATATCAAGGAGTTCAAATGATTCTGAATTAAAATGTATTTCTTCAAATTTTAAATCAGTTTACTTTAGTCCATGCCGTTGCAAGTGAACTGCCCCACCGTAAAACAGAAAACAGAACAGAATCGTTCCTAATTATAAAATCTGAGGTATGTTTCATAGCTCATGCCAAAGTGTCAAAGAGATTTGTCTTCGCTTCCAGTACCCGATGATGACACATGCAAAAACAAATATTACAAAACGAAGATGAATGATCCTCCAGACATTCACTTTCAGACTAACTTTGCTCATTTCACTTGTACTATAACAACAGACATGAAGTACAGTTTCTATAAATCTTGAAACTCCTGAAACTTATAAAGATAATATCTTGGTGTTTTCCAGTCTCTCTTGTTCGATCTTTATGCTCAAATTCCAAATTCTGCAAACAAAATTACAAATCAATTGTTTGTTCTTAGTAACAATGGACAAAAAGATCCTCTTGTCATTATTAAAATTATCGGACAATGGTGGGCGCCAAGATCCTCCAGGATCTCTCGTTGGTCTATATTATGCTATATATGTATGCGCTGCATTTTTCCCACCGAGCAACTCAAGTTATAATAGAAAGATTACTTTGCTGGAATCGAACCTTACGTCGCAAAATATTCCAAATCGAGTCAACTAATCGTTGGTGGTGATCTTGAGGATACGTAACCTTTCTGAGGCAGTTTTGTACACCCTTTGATAATTTGTCTTTTGTAGCAACAAATATTCATCATAACAATAATAATGTATATATTTTATGAAGTCGCATGTACTGAGGAATTCATTTCTGTAATTTACAACAATGAATTCAGTTATATATTAGCGTAATTCGTGTTATTTCTTGCAACTCTGGTGAAACCACTCTAAATTACGACACATATAAGGGAAGTGGGAAGAGGTGCCGACATACAAACAGAGCCACATGATTTCACAGTATAGTCTTCTGGTTAACCTATTCTAAACCACATACCATGAATCTAACGATTCGTGATGTGTTGTATCTCAGGTACGCTTTTATTGTACAAACTTTTCATGTGACAACTTAGATGACATGACCACACGGTCCCTAGCACCGGTATAAGCGCTATTAGATACAAATCTAGAGAGCTATGATGGAAATGCTCTGACAACTCGTGTATTGGTAATTGGTGAGCTGTGTCGCTGTGACAACTCGTACACTGGGGATTGGTGCGCTGTATCGTCGTCAGATGAAAATGAGTGCATTTAACACAAAAGACTAGTCTGTAAGGCCCGATATCGATCCCAAATGCCATTTTTGTCCCCCGCCGCCGGGACTTTAAAATGGTTCTTGCTTCTTTGTGTCCGTGGATGTCCGTGTACGTCCGTGCATGTCTGTTCGAAGCGATAACTTCCTAACGCTTTGTTGGATTCTTCCGAAATTCGGAATATGCATTCCTTGCGACAAGACGCCAGTCCATATTGCATTTCAGCAACATCTGCCTGAAGGTGGCGCCACTGGTTCTTGCTTCTTTGTGTCCGTGGATGTCCGTGTACGTCCGTGCATGTCTGTTCGAAGCGATAACTTCATAACGCTTTGTTGGATTCTTCCGAAATTCGGCATACGCATTCCTTGCGACAAGACGCCAGTCCGTATTGCATTTCAGCAACATCTGCTTGAAGGTGGCGCCACTAGTTCTTGCTTCTTTGTGTCCGTGGATGTCCGTGTACGTCCGTGCATGTCTGTTCGAAGCGATAACTTCCTAAAGCTTTGTTGGATTCTTCCGAAATTCGGAATACGCATTCCTTGCGACAAGATGCCAGTCCATATTGCATTTCAGCAACATCTGCCTGAAGGTGGCGCCACTGATTCAAAATGGATCTTGGTTCATTGTGTCCGGGGATGTCAGTTCGAATTCTCTGCAAGCGATAACTTCCAAATGCTTTGTCGCATTCTCCCGAAATTCGGCAAACGCATTCCTTGCGACAAGACATTGGTTCAGCCGCTGCTATTGCATTTCAGCAACATCTGCCTGAAGGTGTCGCCACTGGATCTCGCTTCTTCATGTCCATTCCTGTCCGTGGATGTCTTTGCAAGTGATGTTCTTTGCAAGCGATAACTGCCAAATGCTTTGTTGGATTCTCCAGGAATTCAGCATACGCCTTCCTTGCGACAAGACACCGGTCGCCGCTTTCAGCAACATCTGCCTGAAGGTGGCGCCACTGAGTTTCTCTTCTTCTTGTCCGTTCCAGTTAAAATGGGCCTCCAATTTTTGTATGAAATCATTCTATTCCACATCATATGATTTACCCTAAAGCTTTTGCATGAACCATATTTTATTTCCGAAGTATAATATGAAATAACTGGCGGGGAAATCCCCGCAGTACTGAATCCCTGTTTTTTTAAATTTCGTGTCATCTTAAACGAAGGACAACATTTCCTTCAATTTTGCTATCAAATAATTGCATTCCACATCATATGATTTACCCTAAAGCTTCTGTACGAACCATTTGTGTCCACACATGTAACTTACTATATTAATTACAACTGAGTTCCTAAAGTTCGGGTGCACATGATCAATTTCCTGAATTGAACTGAATTCAACCTTGCTGGTCTTCAGACTGACAGATGATGGCATGCAGTTGTCAGTGCGGTTATTCATGTACAGGGAGCTTTCTATGACTTTCATGTCAGCACACCACCACTACCCTCAAGAAGAGCGTGTCCCCACCCCCAGGGTGCCAAGCCGCACCCTCTATCTCCCAAACTAGCCTTCGCCCGACCTTCATATATTGTGTTTGGGTATAATTCTGCCACCCGTCAATGAATTGCAACCCCAAAAGGCTTCAATTTATCAGGCACAGACCCATGTTTTTACCCCTCGACTAATTTTAGCCATGGGGTATTGTCATCGTCTTGTATCTCCGTCTGTCCGTACGTCTGTTCGTGAGCGAGATAGCCGGAAAACTGTTCCGCTGATGAATTCCAAATTTGGTATGCTTATTTACTTAGTCAAGGACCAGAAGCCTATTCAATTGGGACCTGATTGGGTGGGAACCTTAGCGGCCATCTTTAATTTCATGCAAAATGGATAATGATCCATATCTCGGAAACCATTCAACTGTTCAATACGAAATTTGATATACATCATCGATACATCAAGCGACTTTCAACGAATTACCAAACAGGCTTTTCTGATTAGCTGGAGGCCATCTTTAATTTATGCGAAATCGATACTGATACATATCTCGGTTACCATTCAATTGTTAAGGCTGCCGCGAAGCGTTGCAGCCTTATTGCATCAGTTTGGTCTCATGGGGGGAAAAATTGCCTTGTCCGCAAGATTGTGAAAAAACAAAGCAGAGTTGGGACTTACGGTCACAGGGCCAAATGTGGAGAAGATATTGATCTGGAAATTCGTAACAATTTGGGTTGTCTCAGATGAAGGGAAGTCTGTCTTTCAAGCCCGAATTGTTCATCTAAAATTCCAAACTTCCGGTTTGAAAAAAGGCAGAACTTGCGCGGAAACGTCTTTGCGCATATTGCTAAATGGGCTCTCGTGAGACTTTTACGAGGGCTGCTTGGAAGTGATCTCCCTTTATGTAATTGATCTGCTCGTTGAGGGCGCTGCAATCTAGCCCCAGAACTCATTTCAGCTCGTTCCGCCAATACGGAAATAGCCGAACGTGAGATTGAGGGCGCTGTGATTAGCGGATAAAGTACCTTGCTTGAAAGGCAAAGCTAATGGATAAATAAAATGAAGTTCACTAACTTGACTGGCACGATCTGGCGCGATCAGCTTATATTTCTATCGACTGTTCATGCCTGGCAACATCAATTCGGTAACTAAACCAGAACAAGCTACGTTTTATTGCGGAGAATACAAGCTGAATAAAACTTTGTCACTGAGTATTTTAATCGGAAGATAATCGTGCTTGCCAACACGAGCAGCTAACACACGAACATGAACGTTGCGTTGCCCGTGCCGATTTTGACTTGCTCCAGACACGCTAACGTAGCACTCGCGAGTTGATCGAGTGAAGGCAACAACAACAACAACAACAATTACCGGTATCTTGCTTGATTACTTGTCACGACAATTCAACATTTTCGTTTGAGAACTCGACTTATCTCTTGAAGAATTCAATATTTATCCAATATAACACAATTTGTTTGTTTCCCATCGATAAAAAAACTCAATTGTTTGGGGCAAATCTCAAGTTCAAAATTTCTCAAAAACTCAATTTTTCAAATTCAAGTTTTTAATCTGAGTTACCCAGATGAAAAAGTGTCTAAAAACCCCCTGCTGTTATGATATTTAAAAAAATATTATTCCAACAAATTTAATCTCATAATTGAACATTTTTTTGACATGTTACACTGAACTCCCTAATAGTGGAACATTCTGTTGAGAGAAATGAGCCCACTGAGTCAACATCCATCTTAGCTTGCTAAGGGCATTTCACGTTTCACTTAACACTACCTCTAGCTTATCGCTATGATTCGGCATGTATTTCACACGGTGCCACCTCTCAGCCACAAAGGACATATTTCTGGAGGGACATAATCCTCTTCGAAAATTGTTCCTGAAGCATCAAGTCACATGCCCACCGCATTTAAACGAGCCATTGAAATTATCTGTATTTAAATAGTTTGACGTGGGCATCTCAGACATCAGACATATCAGTCTCATTTGAGTGCAGAGGCGCAAGACTGGGGGATTCTATGCGAGACCAAAACGAAGTTGTGCGAATCAGCTATGTTAGCTCTCACTCTAATGGAGCATGCTTCTTTGTTTTTCTTAAGAAAAATTATATTACTAACGACCTTACCTATTTCAAATTAATAACATCGGTGACAGTTCACAGGAAATGATATGCTTTTTATTTTGTGATAGGGGCATTTCGAGGCCCACCAAGGGATCATTTCAGTCGTTTTATGAATGTGATTGCGCCGATTTCGGATCTCATGGGGTCAATCGGAGGTGACCAATTGGGAAATGCCCTAATATACTCAGATATCATCCATTAGTGCATGGCTATGAGCAGAAGTTTCTACGTATGATCGTGCCATGCGTTAGGATGATGGTCAACATCGTGGAGTGAGGACATTGATCTTGGCAATGCAGAGCTAGAGGAAGGAGATAAATCTGTCGGCCTCATCGACGTCTCCCAATCGAGAAAAAAAAACAAAAAAACATGTGCGTTCAAATTCTACAATGCCTGAAAAAATGGAGAAACTAGACAGTATGGTGAAAATAAGTTTCAGTAGGGGTGACAAGCTGAAGTACCAGGCAGACAAGTAAAAAAAATAGTTACTTCTGGATGGTAACTTTCAAAAATCTGAACGGATTCTTTGCAAATTTTGTATGTGGATAACTTGCCACAGGATATCACTCGAGAATGCTTTTCATGCTGGGTACTGAATGTTAAGGTTCCAAGCCAAATAATTAGTTTCAACGTCGGGGGACTTCTGACGCTCTGGTTTTTATTAAAATTTTCTCTGAAGCACCAAAATAATTAATGGAATAAATCATCAAATTATTGTACTTCGTGCATTTCATCCTGTTATGACTGTCAAAGGTAACTAAAGCATTACACATAACACAACCTATACACGTCATGATCCAATTTTGGGAAATAGGAAAAACTCTCTAAAGATCACAGCCAAGCATCAAAACCTTAAAATCACACAGGTAACGGCAGCCTTTCGAAGTCCACGAGTTCTAGTTTTATATGAAAGTTGGTATACATCATCGATACATCCAGATACTTTGAATCGAGACCTGATTGACCGAAAACCTTGGTGGCCATCTTTAATTTATGCAAAATCATTAATGATCTCTATCTCTGATTTCGTTGGAGTGCTCAGTGTAAAATCTGGTATACATCATTGATGCATCAAGAGACTTACGATGAATGACAGATCTGGTTTCTCTGATTGGGCAGAAATCTTGGTGACCATCTTTAATGATGTTTATCTCTGATACCATTTAAATGTTCTATACGAAACTTGGTTTACAGCATCCATGTATGAAGACACTTGCATTAATGAATAACCACATTAGTTCCTCTGAGTGGTGGGAAGGATGGGCAGCCATCTTTAATTTATGCAAAATCATTAATGATCTTTATCTCTGCCACTGTTCAAATGCTCAATGTAAAATTGGTATACATTATCGATGCATCAAGAGATTTATGGAATGACTACCGGTTTCTCTGATTGGATGGAAACCTTAGGAGCCATTTCTAATTGCAAAATTTTTGATAATCTGTATATTTGTGACTTGGCTGCTTGGTGTTCCTGACATCTTGGTTCAAATCGAATACATTATGAATGGCTGGCGCCCAGAGCTGAGGGGTTTTCAAATGCGCAGCTTCGTGTTGTATTGGTAAGTGGGTCCCTTGTTCATGTTGATAGGGGGACCACCTGAAAGCTAAGTTAAGTGTTTCCATACAATAACTTTTGAAACCTGAACCGATTCATTCCAAATTTGATGTGTAGGTACCTCGCCTCAATTTCTTGTTAGGCATTGTTTTTCATGCCGATCCACATATAGATGGTGCCACCTGGGGGCAAATTTAAAATTGTGTTTCCCGACAATAACTTTTTAATACTTGTACATGCACCTTACCTGAAGGTTTCACTTGGTATTGTTTTTCTTGTCGATCTGCTCATAGGTGGCGCCACCTGTAGGCCAAGTTAACATTTTCTATTTCCAATGTCAAGGGATCTTGCCTCAAGATCTCGGTTGGGATTATTTTTTATGCCTATCTGCCTACACATGGCGCTACCTGAGGGCCAAGATAACATTGCATTTCCGGACAGTAATTGTTGGACCTTAATGGATTCTTTTAAATTTGGTATGTGGGTACCTACCTTCAAGGCATCTTATGGGGCCATGTTAATGATGTTTTCCTAAGTCTTACGTTTTTATTTTCTTCACAAATAATGAATGTTTCCGTTACTAAAGATGCAAAAGGCATGCCTCCAATCGTATTCAATCCGCCTTTTGCGCTATTCCTAATGCAGGTTTCGGCCGCAAGGTGGCGCTAGCGCTCACGGCACTTTGGTCTGTTCCGGTTTAGCTGTCTGCTACTGTAAACATGTGCAGGAGGGAAGGCGGGTATTGTATTTCGCCTCGTTTCGTCAGATTTTCTCACTGATGGAGACGTCCTTGGTAGTTTACGTAAGTATAGTCATCAAGTCTAATTTTTACTCGTTTGTACAAGCATAATAATAGCCGCTTTGTCAACAAATTGGGCAATCAAAGCTCGTCGTTGTTGTTGTTATAAAACATGGTGGGTGGCCGGCAGTTCAGCCTGATTAAACCAGACTCTACTGAAAACAATCAGCAGGGGCCAGTTTGTTTGATCAAGTACTGTGAGAAATAATCGGATTATTAGTTAACCCGACTACCATGTAGCTGTTAATGTAGCTGTATGATTATAACGTGATAAACAAGAACCCAACCCGCTTCAGTTGGGACTGCTGGTAGTGTTTCATAATTTTATTTTGAAAAGACACACTGAACAGGAAATTAATGTGCCATATGTCTTCTAACTTCTCATAAATACTGAGGAAGTAGTTTTTGCACGAAGCCGATTGAAGCCAGGAGAGCCGCGACAAAATTATCAGTATTAATGCCTCCACAATCGTACGGTACAGTAATCCTTTATCCCTGAGTCGATGACACGCAAGTCTCTACTATAACTAAACAAATGTTTTATAACAACAACAACAACGAGCTTTGATTGCCCAATTTGTTGACAAAGCGGCTTTTATTATGCTTGTACAAACGAGTAAAAATTAGACTTGATGACTATACTTACGTAAACTACCAAGGACGTCTCCATCAATGAGAAAATCTGACGAAACGAGGCGAAATACAATACCCGCCTTTCCTCCTGCACATGTTCACAGTAGCAGACAGCTAAACCGGAACAGACCAAAGTGCCGTGAGCGCTAGCGCCACCTTGCGGCCGAAACCGGCATTAGGAATAGCGCAAAAGGCGGATTGACTGTCTCTAGTTTCTTCAATATTTGGCATATGCATTCCTTGTGACAAGATGTTGATTGGTATTATGTTTCAGAAAGATCTGCCTGTAGGTGGCGCCACTAGGGTTCTTTCCATTCTTTTGTGCTGCAAGCAATAAATTTGAAACGCTTTGAAATGTTGCTCGAAATTTGGTTTTCGGGCATTAACTTGAGAACTGCTCATCAAATGCTTCCCAAATTAGGCATGCATATACACTGTACCTTGCCATGAGATGTTGCTTGAGATTGCGTTATCCACTTCTGCTTAGAAAGTGATGCCACCTGATGACAAAATCTGAAATTTGTTTTTGGCCAATAACTTGAGAACTGCATGCTCATCGGATTCTTCTCAAAGGTGATGGTACGATAAGGCGGGATTTTGGCCTATACGTGAAGCGGTTGAAATCGAAAAAATAAAATGTTCTAAAAATAGTTATGTTTTAATGTAATGGCAAGAGAAAATATAAGTACACAATATGTGAAAGTTTCAGTGCGATTGCGTTATTATTATTGTTATCACATGAAACTGAAATCCACAGCTTGTGCTATTTCGTGAAAAAAGTGTCTAAATGCAGTTCTTCAGACATGCATTTAGACGCCAAGGACCCCTTGGACCAAAACGCCATTTAACCTGATGTTGTATGGTAACATTATATCCCCACTGCTGGAAGATCTTTTTGGTCCAAGGAGTCCTTCATACTAAAAGATGAAAAGATTCATAACGTTTGAAGTTTTCGTAAGTTGATTAAAGTGACAAAATAGCCTGTTACAGTTGTTCGTATGTCGTGGTGTAGTGGATACGCACGTTGGATCACAAGCGCCTCGATATTTTCTTTTACCGAGTTCGAATCCTGGGAGGGCAACATGTGTGACGTCGACAAGTTATTTCAATCTTTCTCATTTTTGTAAAAAAAAAATGCATTCAGTATATCTTAAATAAGATTTAGGCTATCAGTATGATCCAATTAAAAGTAAAATAAATATTGTTTACCGATGATACTGTGAACATTACGGGCTAGTCAAACGTTGAAATTGAACGATCAGTCGCTCCGTTGATTGACAGTTTCCGCCGACGACAAGTTGTACATTGCATTGTGATTGACAGATAGAGAGAAGAAATGTACATTCCTATGAGTCGGCTGGCTGTGGGTAAAAACCCCGCCTTACAATACCATCTCCTTTAGCATGCATGTACCATGCCAGGAGATGTTGCATCCCAAATTTGTCTCCGGGTAATACCATGACCTAAGATGTCGCTTGAGATTGCATTTCGCCCACTTGCGCCTATAGGTGGTGCCACCAGGTGTTAAAATCAAAATTTGTTTTCAGCCATTAACTTGAGAACTGCTTATCGCAATCTCCTCAAATTTAGCATGCATGTATCATGCCAGGAGATGTTGCGTGGGATTGCCTTTCGCTCACTTTTACTTACAGGTGGTGCCACCTGGTGGCGAAATACCAGATTTGTTTCTGGGTAATAACTTGAGAACCGCTCGTCAGAGTCTTCTTAAATCTGGTATGAATATATCAGGACATATGATGTCGCTTGGGATTGCGTTTCGCCCACTTGTGCTTACAGGTAGCACCACCTCGTGTCAAATCTAAATTTGATTTCGCTCATCAGATTTTTCTCCAATTTGGTATGCAGATAACATGTCATGATATGTCCCTTGCGATTGGAATTCACCTGCTTTTCCATACTGGTGGCGACACCTGGTGGAAAAATCTGAAATTTGTTTCTGGCAATAATTTGACAACTGCTCAAATTTGGTATTCATATGCCATAAGATGTCACTTGGGATTGTGTTTCGCATACTTATGCATACAAATCTAAATTTGGTTTCCCCTTTTCAGATTCTTCCCAAAGTTCGTATGCTGATACACCATGTCATGGGATGATCCTTGGGATTGCATCCTCGCCCCACTTGCACCTATAGGTGGCGACACCTGGTGGCAAATTTAAAATTTAGTTTCCAGACAATAGGTTGAGGATGCATTCAGCTGCTCGTCAAATTTGGTTTGCAGATAATATGCCTTGGGATGTCACTTGGGGTCGCTTTTCGGTTACATAATTTCCATGCTTCACTGCTTGGAAACTAATTTACATAAGCAAAAAAACGTTCAGTCAACCGTTCTGAATTGATTTTAAAACTTGGAAAGGCAGAAAGACCCTTCCGCATCCAACACCTATGAAGTAGCAGTTGCCTCCCTCATGTATATCCCCTCGAGACCAACAATGCTAAAAAATATTGCTGCCATGATCGAACTAGTAGTAGTGCCAGTACATGTAGGTCCCAAACAGATACAACGGTACAATCCCCCTCTAAGGCTATGGTACTACCAGGCACTGATACTTGTAACAGTGTTTTAAATGTAGATTTAGAGGGTTTACAGAGGGTTTACTGCCTGGTTCCCCGGCCTCAGACCCGTCGCTGTTCGACCATTCCACGTATCAACCCAACCCAATTCGTAACGTGTTAGATCCCCTTAGCGCTGACGTACCTGAATCTCTCGAACAAAAAAAATGGAAAGGGAATTTTGTGGATTTTGCTATATTAACTAAATCTACCCAAGACATGTTGGGGCTATCAAATGGACTTCATTGTGGCATCAGCGATGGAAAAGCAACCATGCGGCCAAGAATGTTGACCAAACCTATTAAAGATATTGAAACTGGTGACGCTGGCGCAGGGGTGGACATTTTGTCCGACTGGGTCGTGTGAGGTGTCAGTTTGCAGCACTCGTGAAAGACCATCCAACCGGATGGGTTGGTCGTGGAAAATACGTAATGGCACTGGAGTGGACGTTTGAGGGCCTGGATGGGCCAATATTGGCCCGTTTGGGCTGTCGAAGATATCAAAGTGAAGCTCTCGTGAGGGAGCGTCCGACTGGATGGGTGTGGAGTGGAAGTAAGGCTATGGTGCGCATGGGCACACAGGAAATTGTGGGAAAAGGGCATTGGAATTGACGTTTTGGGGTCGAGGTGGGCCCATAGTAGGCGTACTGGGTCGGGGAGGGTATCCATGTGAAGCGCTCCTCCAGGCCGATCAAGTCATGGGTGGGTGCATGTTTTCACAGAAAAAAACCGGACTATACACCTGGTGAGTCATACAAATGAGAATGTTGTTGAGATAGTGTAGTCTCTCAATTTCGGGGGAAGTCAAAATCAAGGGAAGTAATCCAGTTGCCCCTTAGTAGCAGAGGAAGAAGAAACCTGGTATATTTGCCCAGACCTTTGTGAAGACTCTGAACTCTGAACGCCTTAGCGCCCTATCTTACCGCCTCAACGCCTTATCCTAACGCCTTAACGCCATAGTATACCAGTGTTTTATCGATGTGTATAATACTAACGTGTGAGTGCATGTATCAAATGCATCCACAGCTCACGGAATAAAACCTGTTGAGACTTGGTGGTCCCAGCTCTACACCGGGCCATGTTTAGCTGGGAAAAATCTGTTTTGTAGGTCATCGCTGTATTTGTCAGGGAACATTTTTCAGGAATTTTCTGGGAAAACCCTTGTTTATTTATAGATCACTCGGGAGTAGTAGAGAAAAGGGAAATTCCGAGGTGCAATGGGATGGGTTTGGGGGAGATGAGGGCCTTGTTCCATCCGGCTACCTGTGTGTGCGTGTGTGGTGGAGAAGGAGGAGGAATGAGGTTAACGCCCTATCGTCTTATATAACTAACCCCTTACGTCTTAATGCGATGATGCAAATGACAGAAAGACAGATCAACACGTTCACAAGTTTTCATATAGTTTATTCTCCCTAATGCTACATCATACCCAAGCTAGGGGAATTGTTTACAATTCTTATCCAATCAGAAGCCGCCATTTCAGAAAGTTCAATTTTCGGCCACGTTCGGTCTGATCCGCTTGTCCTAAGCGTCTTCGGGCAGTCCAGGGCACTGGACCTCCGAGCTCTTACTTCTCTCATTGGTAGGCAGGGAAGGGAGATGGAAGGGTTCCTAGACACTGGGATCAATCTCCCTCGGCTCTTCAATTGGGAGGGGAGGGGGGCGGATCGACCTCCATGGGTTCTTCAATTCGAAGATGCATCTCCATGGAAACAGAAATATACCGTCTCGAGAGTGTTGAGCGTGATCAGTGTATGACACTTTGGTGGGGTCCTAATTGACTGGAATGCTTAAACACTATCTCACACTCTGCACATGTATGCCTGGGTACTTCATGGCGTGTACGTATGTGACGACGTAAACTGTCCAGGCGATGAAAGGACTTCGAGCAAGTCGTACACGTGAACGTCTTGGTAGAGTGTCTGCTGAATGGAACGTCAACTGTGCACGTCTTTAGGATACGCTTGCTTTTATGGACAGTAACGCCCACCAACGCCTAGCTTAACGCTTCAACGCCCTGGTGAAATAGCTCAGAAGCTCTGATTTTCTAGACATTCCATGGAATTGCCACTAATTCATCGAAATGCAGTGACGCCCGTCAACGCCCGTCGTTACGCCTTAACGCCCGATATTTACGCCTTAACGCCCGTCCCAACGCCTTAACACCCTATCTCAACGCCTTAACGCCTTATCTTAACGACTTAACGTAACGCCTTTACACATTGTCATTCATCCAATCACACGCACAGATTTTGACCGTTGGCCCCTGACCCTTGATGAAAGTGACGTCATCACTGGACATCACCGGAAGCGGCGCCATCGCGCGCATAAGAGCTCCGAGCTCTTGGAGTCGGAGCTGGGAGCTCTTAGAGCTCGGAGCACTTGGAGCTCCGAGCTCGAAAGTGACGTCATCGCACGTATGCGCCGCACCCGTGGTGCACCCGCACTCTGGTGTACCCTATGCCCTACGGGCTATAGGGTACAGGGTTCACCACAGACGCGTGCGCATGCATGCGATGACGTCACTTTCGAGCTCCGAGCTCCAAGAGCTCCGACTTCAAGAGCCCTGAGCTTCGACTTCAAGAGCTCGTAGCTCTTATACGCGTGATGGCGTCACTTCCGGCGATGTCCAGTCATGACGTCACTTTCGACAAGGGTCAGGAGCCAATGATCAAAATATGTGCATGTGATTGGATGGTTGACAATGCGTAAAGGCGTTAGGATAGAGCGTTAAGGCGTTGAGATAGGGTGTTAAAGCGTCGGGACGGGCGGTAAGGGTTCCTAGACACTGGGGTAACGATAGGGCATTAAGGCGTTGAGGTGGACGTTAAGGTGTAAGGACGGGCGTTGGCGGGCGTCACTGCATTTCGATGAATTAGTGGCAATTCCATGGCATATCTAGAAATCAGAGCTTCTGAATTATTTCACCAGGGCGTTGAAGCGTTAAACTAGGCGTTAACGGGCGTTACTGTCCATAAAAGCAAGCGTATCCTGAAGATGTGCGGAGCTGACGTTCCATTCAGCAGACACTCTACCACGATGTTCACGTGTACGACTTGCTCGAAGCCCTTTCATAGCCTGAACAGTTTACGTCGTCACACACGTGCACGCCATGAAGTACCCACGCATACATGTGCAGAGTGTGATATAGTCTTTAAGCATTCCAGTCGATTCAGAATTCGCCAAAGTGCAATACACGGATCACGCTCGCCATGCTCGAGACCGGATATTTCAGTTTCCATGGAGATGCATCTTCGAATTGAAGAACCCATGGAGGTCGATCCGCCGCCCGAATTGAAGAGCCGTTGGAGATTGATTCCAGTGTCTAGGAACGCTTCCATCTCCCTTCCCTGCCTACCAATGGGAGAAGTAAGAGCTCGGAGCTCCAGTATCCTGGATCGCCAGAAGGCGCTTAGGAAAAATGGATCAGAGCGAACATGGTCGAAAATTGAACTTTCTAAAATGCCGGCTTCTGATTGGATAAGGGCCTACGAGAATTGTAAGCATACCCAACGCGGCTCCCCTGGCTTAGGTATGATGTGGGTAGAATAGACTATATGAAAACTTGTTGATCTGTCTTTCTGCCATCTGCATCATCGCATTAAGTGGTAAGGGATTAGCTATTGAAGACGATAGGGCGTTAACCCCATTCCTCCTCCTCCTCCTCCTCCTTCTCATCCACCTCCACCACACACGCACAGGTAGCCGGATGGAACAAGGCTCTCTTCTCCCCTAAACCCACTCCATTGCACCTCCGAATCTCCCCTTTCTATACTACTCCCGAGTCATCTATAAATAGAAAAGAGTTTTTTCCAGAAAATTCCCGAAAAATTTATCCTGAAAAATAGAGCGATGACGTACAAAACCGGGGTTTTCCCAGCTAAACATCCCGTACAATGTCTCGATGTAGAGCTATGATGACATCGGGGACCACCAATTCTCAACATGTTTTATTCCGTGGTGTGAATGCATTTGATACATACACCCACACGTTAGTATTATATAATAGCATGGTATAATCTTGCGCAAAAGATAAAACACTGGTACCCTAGGGCGTTAAGGCGTTAGGATAGGGCGTTAAGGCGTTAAGATAGGGCGTTAAGGCGTTACGATAAGGCGTTAAGCGTTCAGATAGGGCGTTAAGGCGTTACTGTAAAATTCTCCACAAAGGTCACAGGGCAAATATACTGGGTTTCTGCCTTCTCTACTACTAAGGAACAACTGGATTACTTCCCTTGACCTTTACTTCCCCGAAATTGAGAGACTACACTATCTCAACAAAAACAACGAGCAACATTCTCATTTCTATGGCTCACCCGGTATACATATCTCGCCTAGTAGCATTTGCTGGATCCTGTGTTAGTTGTGACGATTTCAATCAACGTCACAAAACCTTGTTGCAGAAACTTATAAAACAGGGCTATTCCTCCAAGCGCCTCCACTCAAAGTTTCTCAAATTTGGCGATACATATCGCATGCTGATAGCAAAATACGAACGTAGCGTGCAAGATCTATGGCGCTACGTTTCGTAACTTGTGTCTAATTCCGCTTAACCCGGGGCTAGGGGCCGTATGAACCCATGTACTTCAAGATCCTCATGGTGCTCATATGAACAGTCACAATCAAAGCGTGACTGAGATACACCATTCTCTAGATAACGACTTAAGAACGATTATTATGGATTAAGAATACTGATCAGCGATACGGATTTTATATTTTTGGAACATCATGATGTCTTGCCGGCATCATTGAAAACTGTTGACCGCTTCTCTCTTGCAGGAAACTAGCCTATGTTTATGTATACTATGATTGTCTTCTTTGAATTTGGTGCTAATACTGTTATATGGATATGGAATAGGTCTTTGAATTATGGACGCGGATATTCTTTAATGGACGACGGCTGAATCATGAATGACGGACTAGACGCTTGTAAAGTTCGTTTTTTTTCTGTGAAAACATGCACCCACCCATGACTTGATCGGCCTGGAGGAGCGCTTCACACGGATACCCTCACCAACCCAGTACGCCCACTATGGGCCCATCTCGACCAAAAAGTCCATTCCAATGCCCTTTTCCCACAATTCCCTGCTTGCGCAAGGGCACCATAACGCTACTTTTACTACACACTACCAATCGGATGCTACTTTACGAGTGCTTCAAACTGACACCCCACACGACCTATTCGAACCAATATGGGCTCACCCCAAAACGTCCCTTCCTATGCCCTTTTCCTATAATTCCCGGTCTGCGCATGCGCGCCCTAGCCTTACTTCCACTCCATACCCACCCTGCCGGATGCTCCCCCGCGGGTGCTTCAAACTGATACCTCACACGACCCAGTAAACCCACTATTGGCCCAACACGACCCCAAGTCGTCCACCCCAAGGCCATTTTCCCACAATTCCCTGTCTGCAAATGCTCGCCATAGCCTTACTTCCACTCTCCCACCCGTCCAGTTGGACGCTTCCCCACGAGAGCTTCACTTTGATATCTCTCACAGAGCAATCGGGTCAATATTGGCCCACCCAGGCCCTCAAATGTCACTTCCAGTGCCCTTTTCCCATTATTCCCGATCTGCGCATGCGCGCCATAACGTAGCTTCCACGCCCCACCAATCTGGTTGGATGGTCCTCCACGAGTGCTTCAAACTGACGCCTCACACGACTCAATCGGACCAATAGTGGTCTATCTCGACCCCAAAATGTCCAACCCAGCGCTACTTGCCCAGTGCGCATGTGCACGGTAAGTTTTCAGCGAAATCACCCCAGTGCCTCGAGACCCTTCCCATCGTGTTCTACATCGCGAGGCAGAAAAAAAGGGGCCACACCCGATACCGCAAATGTACATGAGTGGGTTCCGCATTATGTTTAACATTGAAATAACTGCAGCGTACGATCTTCTTTAGGAGGTGGATAATTCTTGCTGGGCTCTCACGTGACCGGAAGAGACCTTTGATATTTGACCTGTGACCCGGAAGTGATCTTTGACCCGGAAGTGACTTCTGACATTTGACCTTTGACCCGGATGTGTAGTCAGCTGCACGTGATCCACATGGCGTCATCACCGTCACCCGCAATGCGCGGGAATCCCCCCTTTATATACTACTTATGATGAACAGTTTCGATGGAGAATGATAAGGAATCCACTTCGGGCTATCGATGGTGAACTGTGATAGCGACATTGCCACAAAACAATCCTACCCCGCAAAACACAGCTAGAGTTAGTGATGATAGCCAAGGGAAATTATGCTGATAATAAAACCGGGCCTAGTGTACATTCTTAACTGCCGCTTCCGTCATGCATGTAAATTATGTGGGGCTATGGGACATCCTGAAATCAAATGATTTAAAGCCAAGGGTAACCAGAAACCTAGCCACCAGCTGACACGACAGCCCTTTCGGCCTAGCGTCCAATCCAATCAGAGTGGGCCAGATGAAAATTGAACAGAGAGGACACAGAATACTTTTTAAACGGCTTCGAATATGGATTCCCTTTATGGCCCCAGAGTATCATTTGATGCCGTAAACTTGAAATCAGTGCGAGACAATCCTCTAATAACCCGACAGAAAATTGAAAAGGAGTTAAAGGTGAACAGGATCACTGGGCCATTTGATGAACCGCCAATTGAACCATTCAGAGATTCTCCAAGGTGAATTTAGGCTTATTCACCACTTGTCATACCCGGAAGGGGAATCCCTGAATGATTATTTGGACCCTGAAAGGTGTGCTGTGAAATATTCAAGTATAGATGACGCGATAGACCCGATACAAATAGTGGGCGGTGACACATAGTTATCGAAGGCCGATATAAGTCCAGCGTTTTGTTTATTGCCAGTTCACAGTCAAGACCACAACCAGCTAGGTTTTAAATGTCAAGGCTCCTATTATGTAGATCTTGCCATGCCAATTGGGGAGATAAATTTATTGCTCAGTTTTGTCCATAGGATTAAAATGCATACACATAAGACATACATTAAAACAAATAGAACATGAGTACATTAAACCGTCAGACATTAAGACAGAAAAATTAAGACACTAAAAACAATAGGACATTAAAAGAAACATAATACAAGAAACATAAAAACAATGTGTTAACATCAAAACAATATCAAAGCTGACAGACGCAAACAAAGACAACAAAATACATTTAAATACATCACTGATGATTTAGTGTTCTCGTGGGTGCCTTGGGTTATACTTGTGATGTCAGATTAGGATATACATGGGCTAAGACTGCTGTGCATTAAAACATATATAAGAATATCTGGCTACTTCTTTTGTTATCACAGGATTTCTACCAGGCAGCAGGAACAGGAATAACTCATGATCTGTAGGCCTGCTTAAAAGACAATTTATATAGGGGTTGACAGTAGACATTAGTGCACCCCTTTCTCCGTTGAATTTGAGACAGTTTAACAGGAAGTGTTCTTCGCTGTCAATTACCTGACATTGAGCAGCTATTGGGTGTTCCATTGCCTGTTCCACTTTTGAGAAATTCAGCACTTTTATAGCATTTTTTATTTTTTTTATTTGTCGGGGAGTCAAAAGAAAGTTGTCGGTATATCCTGGACTGTTTCCTGTACGTATGTGATCTGTTAGGTATCCCTATGGCGAATCATCTAAACCTTTAGTGTTTTTGGTCCTATCTTTAGACACTTACCTGCAACAAATACACCTCCCACAGGACAAAGTTCAAAAATTTCAGTTGGAAATTACTTCTTATTTGTGTCGAAATAAACTGAAGCTCAAAGAGATACAATCATTAGTTGAAACTCTGAATTTTGCATGTCGAGCAACCCGGACGTCCCTTTTAGAAGGCTGATTGACACAACATGTCACGTTAAAAAGTCACATCATTCATTACATTCGGATCGCCTGTGGAATGCGAGCTGACCTCAAAATTTGGCAAGAATTTTTGGTCAACTTCAATGACGTGGTATTTTTTGTAAACCAGTTTTGGTTATCAAACGAGTCGACCCAGCTGTTCACGGATGCAAGCGGCTCCTGCGGATTTTGAGCATTCTTCTATGGTCACGAGATCTGCGATACTTGGCCACCTAATTGGTTATATCAGTGGATATGCAAGGACATTGCATTCGTTTGACTATTTCCAATAGCACTGGAGGTCATGGTGTGGGGCGGGTGGCGGGGGGGGGGACAACTAGCTAATAAGAAAATTATATTCCAATGTGATAATGAGGCAGTTGTTACAGTCCTGAACAAGACTACCTTAAAGTCCTCCGGGGTAATGAACTTAGTCCGTTACATAGTGTTACAATGTATGACACACAACATAGTTTTCCGGAGGGGGAGGAGTTTCATGTTTCGGGAATTCAGAACCACATAGCAGATTTTTGGCAAATTTGTGGGTGGCTGCGAGCGAGTTACTGAACCGATCATTAGCATCAAAAACTTCAAAATCTGGTGCTACAGGGATTAATTCCTTTTTAGCATTCAGAGAAACAGTAGGTTTGCCTCAGTTGTGGCCAGCACCTGTCAACCATATTGTTCTATTTATTGCTCATTTATGAACAAATACTCTATAGCACCTTCTTCGGCAGCAACTTATTTGGCGGGTATAGGACATGAACACAAATTGATGGGCTGGGCGACCCTACACAACATTTTATTGTTAAAACATTATTGGAAGGTTTCCAGCGGTCAGTCAATCGTAGAGACAATCGCTCGCCCATTACTTACGACGTCCTGCAAAAAATAATTATGGCCGTGCCACATATTTGTACATCTCTGTATGGGGCTGTATTATTCAAGGCAGCATTTTGTTGGCTTTTTCGGATTTGTACGAAACTCGTATCCGATAGCTCAATGGGCAGAACAGGTCGGGCATTGATCATGGGTGATATCTCATTTCAAACTTCGGAGTCGAGTACGCGCCCACGCCTTAGACTCAGGTATTCCAAAACTGATCAGCATGGTCGCCAAACGTAACCCTCAATCCAATCCACATGTCCAGTTAAGGCCGCTCGGGAATTCTTGGCGATTCGTGAATCACCATCTCCCCAGTTTCTGTGCCATTCTGACACAACCCCTCTGACACGATTTCGACTCAGTGCAGTCTTGCAAAAAGCTATAGCTTTTATCGGCATTCCATGTAAGACTTACACTTCACATTCCTTCAGAATCGGAACCGGAACGACTGCCACCCTTTGTGGAATTCCTGAAGACCATATAAAAGAATTGGGGCGTTGGAAATCGGCGGCTGTTCGGTAGTAGTAGTATAACGGCATTACAGGTCATATTTTGCCGGGATCGATAACTCTGTTTGCACTTTTTTGATTTTTGACAAATTTCGGGTTATCTCCCTTGATTCGAACATTTGCATGTTTTCACAGAATAAATAAATAAATAAATAAATTAATTAATTAATTTTAATTGTATAAAGATGTATTCATCCGTGGTGATGCGGTCATGTCTGGTGGTGATTCGGTCGCGGAAAAAAGCTTCCGCGGAGAAAAAGTAGTCCCTAGATAAAATGGTCCGATGGGGTCGAGTGAGGTATCAAAGTGAAGCTTAGGTGAAGGCGCATCTAATGAGCTGGGTGTGGGATTGAAATATCGGCATTCTGCGCATGCGCGGTGGCCAAAGGGTATGAAAATAGACGTTTTGGAGCTAGGGGAGCCCCTAATGGTCCAATGGGGTCGAGTGAGGTATCAAAGTGAAGCTTAGGTGAAGGGGCATCTAATGGGCTGGGTGTGGGGTTGAAATAGCGGCATTCTGTGCATGCGCGGTGGCCCAAGGGTATGAAAATAGCCGTTTTGGAGCTAGGGGAGCCCCTAATGAGCCGATTGGGTCGAGTGAGGTATCAAAGTGAAGCATTCGTGAAGGGGTATTTGATGGCTGGGTGGGTGCATGTAAAATTTTTCCTGAAAAAAAAAATACGGAACACGGACTTTATCGAAAAACCTGGGAAAATGCCTATATGGGGTATGAGAGGTATATAGGTCGCCGGGCTTAACGGGGCTTGTCTATCAACAGAGTTATCTTTCCCTAGTTCCAGGGTGGGTGTATGTAAAAATTTTCCTGAAAAAATACGGAACACGGACTTTATCCTAAATTACGGGAAAATGCCTATATGGGGTATAGGACCATCCTGGGAAACCTACTTCTCGACATTTGTGGTATAGGTTGTGGGGTCTCGTTTTCTTAGTCTCGTCAAGACAAACATGATAGGAAGTGTCCCGGAGCGAATCGGTGAAATTTTTGAAAAAGTACGATATAGCCCCATATAGTCCCATACTGGGGGTATAGGATCAATGTTTGTCCCCCTGGAAAACCTACTTCTATACATTTGCGGTAGGGTTGTTTGGATTTGTTTTTCACGTCTCGTCATTTAGAACACGATAGGAAGTGTCCCGGAGCAAAACGGTGAAATTTTTGAAAAAAGTCACCGAGGCCTGGGTAGGCCCATAGGCCTATACTGCATGGCTATGGGTGTATAGGTCCATACGGGGTGGACATGTTGGAGTCTAGGTCAGTCACTAATGGTCCAATGGGATCGAGTGAGGTCTTATTTTGAAGCTCTCGTGGAGGAGCACTTGACTACACTAATGGTTCGTCCGTTGTCAATAGTCTGCGCATGCGCAGCCTGGCCGTAGTATAGAAAGCAGACATTTTTGGGTGTGTTTGGTTAGAGATGGGCTATTCACGGTTCGAATGGGTCTTGTGAGGTATCCATGTGAAGCCTATGTGAGGGAGCCTCTGATGGCGTGGGTGTGGGGTTGAAATATCGTCATTCTGCGCATGCGCAGCCTGGTCGTAGTATGGAAATAGACGTTTTTGGGGTCTAGCCGAGCCCCTCATGGGCCTATTGGGTCGAGTGAGGTATCCATGTGAAGCCTAGGTGAGGGGGCTAGACTAGGGTGTCGTTTCCATTCTACTGCGCAGGTCACGTGGGTTGTGACAGTGACGTCAAGCTCAACGCTTCAACACCCTGGTGAATTAGCCCAAAAGCTCTGATTTTCATGGAATTGTCATTAATTCATTGGAAATGCAGTGACGCCCGTCAACGCTCGTAGTTACGCCTTAACGCTCTAGCATAGCGCCTTGACGCCATGATATAGACCGGAGAGAGAAAACAACAACAACAAGGATGACACATGAGGGAACAACAACAACAACAACAAGTGTTTTTTTTTCATATAGTTTATTTTCCCCTCCATCATAACATACCCACGCTGGGGGAGCCGCGTTGGGTATGTTTACAATTCAAGAAAGACTCTTGTCCAATCAGAGACCGCCATTTGCATCTGTCCTATTCGTTCCTGTCCGTTAGATATATTCTTGGCCAATCAGAAGTCGCCATTTCAGAGAGTTCCTTCTTCGGTCATGTTCATTCTGAACCGTTTATTCTAATCATCGTCGGACAGGCCTGGGTATTCTTCGGGCAGCATGTCCTGAAACAGTTGTTTGCGCATTCTGATCGCATTTTCCAGGGCCTCTGTGGGTGGTAGCCCCATAGCCTCTTCCAAGTGGACCTGTGCGTGGGGTCGCCTTTCATTTCAAGCGGTAGTAAGGTATACTGTTCATAGATCGCCATGGCTGTTTTCCTGATGCGGGAGCGCATTTGGGTGTACGTCTGTTGTAAATTATCCTCTCCGGCGTCCTCGATCGCTTCAGCGTGAGTATTGATAGCTGCTGTCACAATACGATCCCAGAAGGTAGGTTCTGCCTCACTTTCCTGGGATGTAGACTCTCTGAGGTCAAGCTCTCCATATCAGTAGATATACTGTCAGCAATCTTGGATTCGGTATCAGTCGATGCACTCTCATCAATCTCTGTATCAGTATCTGCCTCAACGGGCTCCTCGGCGTCTTCAATCCCATATATATTTTTCTCGTGTCGCATCATATCGTAATGTCTGGCGAACGTGCGTTCACACTCAGAACAAGTATAAGCCATGTTGACGGTTGAACGTCGACTGTGCGTGTTTTGGGAATACGCTCGCTTTTATAGACAGTAACGGTCATCAACGCTTAGCTCAACGCTTCAACGCCCTGGTGAATTAGCTCAGAAGCTCTGATTTCGTGGAATTGACATCAATTCATCGAAATGCAGTGACGCCCGTCAACGCCCGTCGTTACGCCTTAGCGCTCGTCTCAACGCTTTAACACACTTTCTTAACGCTTTAACGACGTTTAATGATGCGTTCGAACAAATGTTTCTTTTGTGCTATTGCTCTGACATACGCCGCTTTCCAGTTCATGCCCGAGGTTTTCAACATCGACGCTGTTCTTTCAATTTTCATATGGACTGGATCCTTATCCAACAATTTCATATGGGTCAGTAAGTCGACATACTGCTGACGTAAAGCCCGTCGTAGTCTGGGTGCCAATCTGGTATGGGCTAAAATTGCAGCTTCCTCTTTCGAATACCCTTTGCGTTGAAACTTGTTTCCTGTGGCCTCCAAAATCTCGCCCATCTCGGCGTCCATACTTTCTTTGAACAAATCCTTCCATAGCCTCGAGTTCACATTATGTTCTTCAACCTCGGGTTGGGCCTTCACAGTTGGGTGATATTCCGGGACTGGTGATATGAAGAAGGCCCGCTGTACGGGGGTGGGTTGCTGCTTCACCAAATGTGGACTCGGTGGATGGTGTAGGGGCTGTGGTGATCCCTCGCCGGGTAGCAGGTGGGTTGTCAGCCGGCGATCTTCGGGGGTATGGGCTTTTAAATCTACGAACAGGTAGCCGTACGGACGACTTGTCGCTTCTTGAAACGCCTGCATGAAATGGTCGATGTTCTGAGGATAAATTCGACTACCAAACACACGAATTTGTGCTCTGTCGATGGGGTTGGAGAACAACACAAAGTATTGGCAGTTCAAGGCAATATCTCTGGACGCCTTCCCTTGAGGAAAGAGATTCTGGGTCAAATAGATGACGGACAGATTGCGATGATGGGACCCTTTGGTGAATAGGTCGGCGATTTTCGAATTGTCCTTGGCCGCACTCATCAGATCATCGAGCACTACCACGTTGGTCTGCTCGGGGTCAAAGTAATACGGTTCGTCTATGTCATGAGGAATCCCTGGGACGAAACTCACATTCTGTAATCGCGTAGTTTCGTAGGCGGGCTGCCATTGGCTATAACACCAAACAACACGTGTCGGAGCTGGGGTTGCCACACCTTCCTCTAAGAACTTCATTACCCAGGACGTCTTTCCACATGCCGTAGGGTCGCTCACCGTCATCGTGTAGGGATGCTCTACTGCACTTGCTGGACCTATAGCGGGACTCGGTGGTGTCTCTTGGTTGTGTTTGCCTTGAATGTGCCTGATCATACTATCGCGACGAGAGAAGGTTCTCTGACAGAACGTACACGTACACGACATGTTGATCTGTCGACCAATACATAAGGACTGATGAGGGACACATGTTCATTCTTATATGTACAGACACCACCACCACACACTACCACACACACACACACACACACACCACCACCGCCACCACCACCACCACCACCACCACCACCGCCACCACCGGGCGTTGACGGGCGTCAACGCCCGGTGGTGGTGGTGGTGGGAACTCCCGTGTGGCAGAGCTCTTGGATCGGAGCCCTTGGAGCTCAAAGCCTGTGGAGCTCAGATCTCGGAAGTGACATTTGCATACGACCTCTGTGAGGTCACTTCCGCTTCCGTTCACGTGACCGGAACTGACCTTTGACCCCGGCGCGCAAAGGTTTCCACCGAGGTGGAAACCTTTACACCGCGCGTCTGTACATATAAGAATGAACATGTGTCCCTCATCAGTCCTTATGTATTGGTCGACAGATCAACATGTCGTGTACGTGTACGTTCTGTCAGAGAACCTTCTCTCGTCGCGATAGTATGATCAGGCACATTCAAGGCAAACACAACCAAGAGACACCACCGAGTCCCGCTATAGGTCCAACAAGTGCAGTAGAGCATCCCTACACGATGACGGTGAGCGGCCCTACGGCATGTGGAAAGACGTCCTGGGTAATGAAGTTCTTAGAGGAAGGTGTGGCAACCCCAGCTCCGACACGTGTTGTTTGGTGTTATAGCCAATGGCAGCCCGCCTACGAAACTACGCGATTACAGAATGTGAGTTTCGTCCCAGGGATTCCTCATGACATAGACGAACCGTATTACTTTGACCCCGAGCAGACCAACGTGGTAGTGCTAGAACAATTCGAAAATCGCCGACCTATTTACCAAAGGGTCCCATCATCGCAATCTGTCCGTCATCTATTTGACCCAGGTGGTGGTGGTGGGAACTCCCGTGTGGCAGAGCTCTTGGATCGGAGCTCTTGGAGCTCAAAGCCTGTGGAGCTCAGATCTCGGAAGTGACATTTGCATACGACCTCTGTGAGGTCACTTCCGCTTCCGTTCAAGGTGTTCCACCTCGGTGGAAACCTTTGCGCGCCGGGATCAAAGGTCAGTTCCGGTCACGTGAACGGAAGCGGAAGTGACCTCACAGAGGTCGTATGCAAATGTCACTTCCGAGATCTGAGCTCCACAGGCTTTGAGCTCCAAGAGCTCCGATCCAAGAGCTCTGCCACACGGAAGTTCCCACCACCACCACCACCGGGCGTTGACGCCCGTCAACGCCCGGTGGTGGCGGTGGCGGTGGTGGTGATGGTGGTGGTGGTGGTGTGTGTGTGTGTGTGTGTGTGGTAGTGTGTGGTAGTGTGTGGTGGTGGTGTCTGTACATATAAGAATGAACATGTGTCCCTCATCAGTCCTTATGTATTGGTCGACAGATCAACATGTCGTGTACGTGTACGTTCTGTCAGAGAACCTTCTCTCGTCGCGATAGTATGATCAGGCACATTCAAGGCAAACACAACCAAGAGACACCACTGAGTCCCGCTATAGGTCCAGCAAGTGCAGTAGAGCATCCCTACACGATGACGGTGAGCGGCCCTACGGCATGTGGAAAGACGTCCTGGGTAATGAAGTTCTTAGGGGAAGGTGTGGCAACCCCAGCTCCGACACGTGTTGTTTGGTGTTATAGCCAATGGCAGCCCGCCTACGAAACTACGCGATTACAGAATGTGAGTTTCGTCCCAGGGATTCCTCGTGACATAGACGAACCGTATTACTTTGACCCCGAGCAGACCAACGTGGTAGTGCTAGATGATCTGATGAGTGCGGCCAAGGACAATTCGAAAATCGCCGACCTATTCACCAAAGGGTCCCATCATCGCAATCTGTCCGTCATCTATTTGACCCAGAATCTCTTTCCTCAAGGGAAGGCGTCCAGAGATATTGCCTTGAACTACCAATACTTTGTGTTGTTCTCCAACCCCATCGACAGAGCACAAATTTGTGTGTTTGGTAGTCGAATTTATCCTCAGAACATCGACCATTTCATGCAGGCGTTTCAAGAAGCGACAAGTCGTCCGTACGGCTACCTGTTCGTAGATTTAAAAGCCCATACCCCCGAAGATCGCCGGCTGACAACCCACCTGCTACCCGGCGAGGGATCACCACAGCCCCTACACCATCCACCGAGTCCACATTTGGTGAAGCAGCAACCCACCCCCGTACAGCGGGCCTTCTTCATATCACCAGTCCCGGAATATCACCCAACTGTGAAGGCCCAACCCGAGGTTGAAGAACATAATGTGAACTCGAGGCTATGGAAGGATTTGTTCAAAGAAAGTATGGACGCCGAGATGGGCGAGATTTTGGAGGCCACAGGAAACAAGTTTCAACGCAAAGGGTATTCGAGAGAGGAAGCTGCAATTATAGCCCATAACAGATTGGCACCCAGACTACGACGGGCTTTACGTCAGCAGTATGTCGACTTACTGACCCATATGAAATTGTTGGATAAGGATCCAGTCCATATGGAAATTGAAAGAACAGCGTCGATGTTGAAAACCTCGGGCATGAACTGAAAAGCGGCGTATGTCAGAGCAATAGAACAAAAGAAACATTTGTTCGAACGCATCATTAAACGTCGTTAAAGCGTTAAGAAAGTGTGTTAAAGCGTTGAGACGAGCGTTAAGGCGTAACGACGGGCGTTGACGGGCGTCACTGCATTTCGATGAATTGATGTCAATTCCATGAAATCAGAGCTTCTGAGCTAATTCACCAGGGCGTTGGAGCGTTGAGCTAAGCGTTGATGACCGTTACTGTCTATAAAAGCGAGCGCATTCCCAAAACACGCACAGTCGACGTTCAACCGTCAACATGGCTTATACTTGTTTTGAGTGTGAACGCACGTTCACCAGACATTACGATATGATGCGACACCAGAAAAATATACATGGGATTGAAGACGCCGAGGAGCCCGTTGAGGCAGATACTGATACAGAGATTGATGAGAGTGCATCGACTGATACCGAATCCAAGATTGCTGACAGTATATCTACTGATATGGAGAGCTTGACCTCAGAGAGTCAGCCTACATCCCAGGAAAGTGAGGCAGAACCTACCTTCTGGGATCGTATTGTGACAGCAGCTATCAATACTCACGCTGAAGCGATCGAGGACGCCGGAGAGGATAATTTACAACAGACGTACACCCAAATGCGCCCCGCATCAGGAAAACAGCCATGGCGATCTATGAACAGTATACCTTACTACCGCTTGAAATGAAAGGCGACCCCACGCACAGGTCCATCATGAAGACCAAGCGTCACTTGGAAGAGGCTATGGGGCTACCACCCACAGAGGCCCTGGAAAATGCGATCAGAATGCGCAAACAACTGTTTCAGGACATGCTGCCCGAAGAATACCCAGGCCTGTCCGACGATGATTAGAATAAACGGTTCAGAATGAACATGACCGAAGAAGGAACTCTCTGAAATGGCGACTTCTGATTGGACAAGAATACATCTAACGGACAGGAACGAATAGGACAGATGCAAATGGCGGTCTCTGATTGGACAAGAGTCTTTCTTGAATTGTAAACATACCCAACGCGGCTCCCCCAGCGTGGGTATGTTATGATGGAGGGGAAAATAAACTATATGAAAAAAAACCCTTATTGTTGTTGTTGTTGTTCCCTCATGTGTCATCCTTGTTGTTGTTGTTTTCTCTCTCCGGTCTATATCATGGCGTCAAGGCGCTATGCTAGAGCGTTAAGGCGTAACTACGAGCGTTGACGGGCGTCACTACATTTCCAATGAATTAATGACAATTCCATGAAAATCAGAGCTTTTGGGCTAATTCACCAGGGCGTTGAAGCGTTGAGCTTGACGTCACTGTCACAACCCACGTGACCTGCGCAGCAGAATGGAAACGACACCCTAGTCTAGCCCCCTCACCTAGGCTTCACATGGGTACCTCACTCGACCCAATAGGCCCATGAGGGGCTCGGCTAGACCCCAAAAACGTATATTTCCATACTACGGCCAGGCTGCGCATGCGCAGAATGACGATATTTCAACCCCACACCCACGCCATCAGAGGCTCCCTCATATAGGCTTCACATGGATACCTCACAAGACCCATTCGAACCGTGAATAGCCCATCTCTAACCCAAACACACCCAAAAATGTCTGCTTTCTATACTACGGCCAGGCTGCGCATGCGCAGACTATTGACAACGGACGAACCATTAGTGTAGTCAAGTGCTCCTCCACGAGAGCTTCAAAATAAGACCTCACTCGACCCCATTGGACCATTAGGGACTCACCTAGACTCCAACATGTCCAACGCGTATGGCCCTATACACCCATAGCCATGCAGTATAGGCCTATGGGCTTACCCAGGCCTCGGTGACTTTTTTCAAAAATTTCACCGTTTTGCTCCGGGACACTTCCTATCGTGTTCTAAATGACGAGACGTGAAAAACAAATCCAAACAACCCTACCGCAAATGTATAGAAGTAGGTTTCCCAGGGGGACAAACATTGATCCTATACCCCAGTATGGGACTATATGGGGCTATATCGTACTTTTTCAAAAATTTCACCGATTCGCTCCGGGACACTTCCTATCATGTTCTAAATGACGAGACTAAGAAAACGAGACCCCACAACCTATACCGCAAATGTCGAGAAGTAGGTTTCCCAGGATGGTCCTATAACCCTATACCCCATATAGGCATTTTCACGTAATTTAGGATAAAGTCCGTGTTCCGTATTTTTTCAGGAAAAATTGTACATACACCCACCCTGGAACTAGGGGGAGATAACTCTATTGATAGGCAAGCCCCGTTAAGCCCGGCGACCTATATATCCCCCATACCCCATATAGGCATTTTCCCGGATTTTTCGATAAAGTCCGTTTTCCGTTTTTTTTTTTTTTCAGGAAAAATTTTACATGCACCCACCCATGACTGGATGCTCCTTCACATAGGCTTCACTTTGATACCTCATAGAACTCCATCGGCCCATTAGTGGCTCCCCTAGCTCCAAAACGGCTATTTTCATACCCTTGGGCCACCGCGCATGCGCAGAATGCCGCTATTTCAACCCCATTAGATGCCCCTTCACCCAAGCTTCACTTTGATACCTCACTCGACCCCATCGGACCATTTTATCTAGGGACTACTTTTTCTCCGCGGAAGCTTTTTCCGCGACCGAATCACCGCCAGACATGACCGCATCACCGCGGATGAATACATCTTTATACAATTAAAATTAATTAATTAATTTATTTATTTATTTATTCTGTGAAAACACGCAAATGTTCGAATCAAGGGAGATAACCCGAAATTTGTCAAAAATCAAAAAAGTGCAAACAGAGTTATCGATCCCGGCAAAATGCGCGCTGTGCCGTCCTTATACTACTACTTACGTCCCCTTTAAGGAGAGGCAGTCGGACAATTTGAAGCTGCGATTTAGAAGAGATATTCAATATTTATCATGGCTGCAATTTAGAAGAAATATTCAATATTTAGCATTTGTGCTAATTATACAATATATTTTCTTTCGGGAGAGGCAGTCCGACAATTTGCGTTTGCGAGTTATCATAAATATTGAATATTTCTTCTGGCTGCAATTTAGAAAGGATATTCAATATTTAGCATTTGTGCTAATTATACAATATATTTCCTTTGGGAACAGGCAAGTCAAGTGCTAACTATCAGTAATCCTAAAAATTATCTTCAAAGTAGCACACCCCTTTCTAAATATCACTGATTTTAGAAATTATTTGCGGAGTACCAGATCTGCTAAATAGCACGCGAGACTATAATAACCATTCCTGCACCTTAATGCAGATAAATTAGGTGAGGGGTATCACGTTATTTTTGAATTTTTCAATCAATTGATTCTATAAATGCAAGGGTAAAACATTTATCAGCATATCTGGCCTTGATGTACATTGTGAAAAGCTCGTGTCAATGATGAAAAACAAAATGCACGTGTTTGTTTTTAATTTTAACCACATTCTTATTTGAAATACCATGAAGGTACAAATACTCAATCTTTTTAGGACATATGTACTATTATTACCCTGATGGTAATACATTTATAAAGTTATAGCATGGAGCCTACAATAGTAGGCTCCATGGTTATAGCTGTGCTATTATAGAAACGGTTTATTTACGGACTTGTGTGGAAGAGGACCCGAAGTTATAGCTGAATCTGAATCATGAGTTAACGTTTAAAAGTACAGTACTACTTAAAGCTATTAAGCCTGATGAGAGCATGTTCCATTTCTAATCTGCTGACGATTATAAATATGGTTTTTATCTTATTGTGTAAATAAACTTGATTATTTTGCATATATATGTTAATCCATTCGCTCTGATGAATGATGAGATTGCGCTCCATAACACCTACTCAGAGCTGTTTCGGATTTGAGCTATTACAATTATCTTATGATCTATCCGCACCCTTTTAATTTTGAATAACAACAACAAATGTGGCTGACACGAACTTAAGCTACAGATGCTATTATGTGGTTGTTTTGGTTAATACAGCCTTGCTGGGTTATGAAACCGTGTGGAAAACATCTGTCCACGTGAAACGTGACACGACCTCGTTGTCTCGATAAACTTGGCCTAAACACGAACTTTGTTCTGCACACGCGGCTCTTAGGAGTGGGCAAATAACAGAGTCAGTCGCAGCACAGTTTACTGGGTCAATAAAGATTAAGGCCAAGACGTCCTCAGCTCCAGTCAGCCGTGAACCGTTAGCTCACTCAAAACGTAATCAGCCATATATTTACATCATACATGCATATTTGTCTTGTGTCGTATCGTATGTCTGAGTGAACTAGGACATGGTCGTCTTCCTGACTACACTGCAGCCATCCATCAGTCGTGCAAACTAAACTACAAGCGAATTAGAGCAAGATTTACATTTGGAATCAAGGCCAACAGGACAAAGAACAGCGGTAGAAGCATTTGCTGGTATCCGACTGGCTTGATGAGTTGGAAAAGATGACGGACAGAACACAGGGAATATTGGACAGATTAACTCGCAACGTGGAGAAGGTACGTCATAACTAATCGTTATGGACCGCTCCTTAGAGGAGATACACTTTCGATGTGGAACAAATATAATAATTAGTGCAATTTAACTTATGTTGACCTCATCAAAAGACTATAATTGTATAATATTCGGAGGTATGAATAATTTAAATATTAAATATCATTTCATTCGAAATACAAGCGTCTAGTCCGTCATTCAATATTCAGCCGTCGTCCAGTAAAGAATTTCCGCGTCCATAATCCAAAGGCTTAATTCATACCAAAGTGTTAGCACCAAATTCAAAAAGAAAAATATTCATAGTATACATAAAAATGCAATAGAGAAGCGGTCAATATTTGCCGGCAATGATGCCGGCAAGACATCATGAGATTCCAAAAATATCAAATCCATATCGGATCAATATTAGTAATCGTTGTAAAGTCGTTATCTGGAGTATGATGTATCTGTCACGTTAGAGGCGACTAACCGGGGCACCCGTGGGGTTCCCGGGCGTGAAAAGAAATAGGACCCCACCCTTGTGGTTCGGGGTGTCAAAAGGAATAGGACCCTACTCGTGTGGTTTCCTGGTGTGAAATAAAATAGGAATCAAACGTCGTGATATGACTGAAATAGTGTTGAAAGCGACGTTAAATCATATTCACTCACTCACTCACGCTGACATGCTTTGATTGTGACTATGAACATCATGAGCATCTTAACATATATGGGTTCATACGGCCCCTAGCTCCAGCTTTTGTCAACACTGACACACAGTGATTAGCTGACAGTCTCTAAACTCAGGTAAGAAAATAACACAGGTTTACATTTTAACAGCGGTGTAATTAATTAGGTGACTATATCAGAGCTGTCTAATAATCGAGAACCATATTGTAACGTGTAATAGCTATTGTCTGTAAACATCATTATATGTTCAGTTCTGTAAGTAAGGAGACGAGCTGTACGCCTGACGTATGCATCATATATCATCCCAAATGAATTTCTAAGTTCTCACTTGGAATTGTGAACGAAGTATTTCAGAGTGTTTGTCTTGCAAAGTGTGAACGTAGAAATTGGATTAGTGTAATTAAGATATCCTCCAGAATACAGGCCTATATAGGCCTACTCCGTACCAGGCCCTGCAGGCTGATTAGGGTTGTACAGTTATTACTGGAACTATCAGTTTAAAATATCAATGAACGGATGGCAGTTTGGGGCGATGCGCAACTTTCTTGAATTCTCGGTATGTTTCGATGAAAGCCGAATTCATACCGAGAAAAGTTTCGGAGGGAAATCACATGGAGGCGTCTCTCAAGTCAAAACAACGACGGATTCGGAACACATGAATTCAAAACAAACAGAGTGAATGAAATGTACAAAACATTACCTGGCACGTAATCCGCTCAAGTATGGGCATATTCGAAGAGAGTTCTTGCGGTCATGAATGCGCTCCTATCTTCACATTTCCAGTTAAATACTGCACTAACGTTCCGTCATTTACCTTAACCTAATGAATGGAGTAAATTGTTCGAACCGGGAAACGCACGTGATGTCATATAGCCAATCAAGATAGGAGTTTGCCAACATCGTGCAGCGAGGATTTTCTTTGATGTCTGCCTGTGTGATTTCAAAAATGGCAAGGGTGGTTGTATTGACGTTAATTTCGGTCGAATAGCCAATCAAATTTGAATTTTAAAATTTTAATATGGACCACGGAAAATTTATAGAGTTATGACATCACCAAACCCGTATTTTGATCAGATAATGTGTTAATGTGATGATGTGAATTAAGATGACTGTATAGAATCGGATAACATGTAGGTCGATATGTAAATCTGATAAAAACCGTACCCTACACACCTCCAATGCAACCCCCAATTTTCAGGTTATTCCGTCCAGCGGTTCAGGAGCGCAAAAGAAACATACATGTATACCCAAACACACACATCCACACACCCACCAACACGTTTCAAACGATAGTATGATATACACATTTGTGTTAAATACTGTTTTTTTTTCTTCGACAGCTCTACAATACCTTGGATGTATTTTCTCAGGGAAAGACTGGAAAAGCACACTTCAACACAAATGAGAACATTGATGGGGTTGGTGACGAAATCTCGGGCCATCAATCTGCAACCATTGTTTCAGACGGTGAAAAAGAAAATAACAATTCTGGTAATATGATGTAGCCATTGTGCAAAGTAGATTTATGGAAGTGGATAACAGATCTTTGTTGGAAAAGGTGTTAACTATAACGGGGTAGACCTAGGCCTACTCATCCAAAAGTATACAAAGCTCATTCACACATTATCAGACATTTTTTGTGTACCTTTTTAAAACACATTCTTCTGTACTTTGCTGAACAAGTTATTTGATAAAGTTTCCCAAAGTGTGCATGATAATTCTGACTTACTGTTGTGTAATTTTGTGCACAGGACTTTTGAGAGAATCCACTTTTCCACAATCAGTACTCGCAAACACCAAGTTTGTCGTTCTTTCTCTCCACCAGAAACACAGGCCCGCAAAACAAGAGTTTTGGGGGTTGTGGGCGGTGGTATTAGGGTGAAGTGTCGAAATATGGGGTCTCTATATATAATCCCATGCTTTATATAAATCCACAAGTATGGGGTTATATATAGACCCCATATTTCGACACTCCATCCTAATACCACCGCCCACACACCCCAAAACTCTTGTTTTGCGGGACTGTGACCAGAAAATATCTATACTCTGTATCTAGAGATGAGATAACGGTAGATACTTCATGTATGAAGCTATTGAATGGCTGAGTCTTTGTGCGACTGAAAAGGCTCAAATCTAGACACATTGTTGTCCCCCGAATTGGCTATTGTATGCATTGTCTCGGGATGAACCCAGATAACTCTTTCTTACAGTCATTGAAGAAATCGATCCTGACACGGACATCATCGTCGGGGAAACGTCCAACAGTCAGCATGAAAGAGTGTTGTTACAAACAGGGGCAAAGTTGTACCACGGACAAGATCA